>VWZS01004484.1:1131820-1332695 GCA_013397075.1 Rhabdornis inornatus | reverse complement strand
ATCCCGGCGGTACCGGCACCGCTCATCCCGCACACGGATCCCCGGTGTCGCAGGGATCTCAGGGGCTCTGAGGGGGGAGGCACCAGACGCCCGAGGGGGTCACAGATGCACAAACACAGAATCCTGGAATCGGTGGGGTGGTTAGGAGGGACCTCTGGGGATGATGCAGTCCAACCCCTCACCAAGGCAGGGTCACCCGGAGCAGGTGATACAGGTGGATTTGGGATATTTCAGTGCTGGAGACTCCACACCTTCCCTGGGCAGCTGTTCCGGGGCTCTGCCACCCTCCATGGAAAGAAGTTCATCCCCATGGATGTGGAAGAGCAGCTCCAGTCTCTGCTCTCTGTGCCCAGGGCCAGGATCCAGGGAATGGCTGCAGCTGGGCCAGGGCAGGGTCAGGCTGGAGGTCAGGGAAAGGCTCTTCCCCAGAGGGTGGTGGGCACTGCCCAGGCTCCCCAGGGAATGGGGACAGCCCCAAGGATGCCAGAGCTCCAGGAGTGTTTGGACACCAGGGATGCTCAGGGTGGGATTGTTGGGGTGTCTGTGCAGGACCAGGGGTTGGACTGGATGATCCCTGTGGGTCCTTCCAGCTCTGGATATTCCATGGTTCCATGTTGTTAAAATTCTTGTGTTTTAGTTTTTGTCCATTTTGTCCTTTGTGTTTAGTTTTTGCTCCTCGTCCTGTCACTGAGCACCACCGAAAAGAGTCTGGCACCATCCTCTTGGCACCTACCTTTGAGATATTTATGTGGATCTCAAACACAGCGCCCTGTGCCTTTGGTGTCCATGTGCCACTCTGCAGGGAGACAGCAGAGTGCTTCTCTTCCTGAGCATGGAAGTTGTTTTCCCAGGAATGCAATGACTATCAGCTCTATGGCACCATACACCCAAATTTTCACTGGAAACCCGTGTTTTTCTGTTTGCAGAGGCAGAGTTTTACATGAACGCAACTGAAAAACTGGAGACGAAGTTGAGGCCTCTTTGAAGATTGAGTTATAAAAGCTGTTTCAGACTGTTCTGCCAGGAAATGCCACCATGAGAACTAGAAAGACTTCAGCAAGCCTACATCCTTTTCATCACTTACAGTTTTAGTATCATCCAATAATCCAGGCAGATACATTTTCATCTAAGGACATTTTTCCTTCACCACAATGAAAATGTTGAAATAAATAACAGTTTGTTTGCCAAATCCTTGGTGAGATCCCATTTGAAGTCATTTCTACCTTCGACTTTCTAGCAATTAATTATTTTTCGCTGCCCTGGAAATCACTACCAGAAAGGTGCACATAAACAGCATCAAGACATTCCATAAGGGGGAATATTTTCAACTCTAGGTTGACAACTATGAAGTTTGGCCAACTTTTTTTTTCTGCAGAAAGCCTGATACTGTTTCCAAAGAAACCTGGTGCTTTTACAATGAAACATGTATGTTTGCTATGCCTCTATAAACTGTGCTTCCAATAAAAATGACTGTAAAAGAACAGCATGAAGCAAACATATTTTGTTTAGCCTCCACAAACAAACCTCCCTGATGTTTTCCTGATGATGTGTGCAGCTAGTTAACATTCATAATAATTATTTACATGAAAATCCATTTCCTTATGCACAAATTTGTTGATGGAGTCTTTGTCTGCCTCACTCATGTAGTCAACAATATGTCTAAAAGCAGAAAATAGTTATTTCCCTGATTTCCGGTGTTTGTTTTATTCATTTCTGAGATGAGACAGTGCCTACTGGAGAGTTATTTTTAGAAGCTGAAAAATTATAAACAGTGTCAACAATTTCTGATATTTAGGACAATTTTGGTACTAAGACTAGTGCCCATCAGCTGTGCCTGGTGCTCTGTCCCTGCTTAGTGATGCTCAAACAAGATATTATTTTCTTAACTCACAAATAAATTATGGGTTTAATATCAAAACCGAGTGCTGGGGGTTGTTCCTGCAAGAAGAGGACAAAATTCATCCTGACTTTTTCGTACATGAGAACAGAAATTGGCTTTCCTGCTTCAGTTGTCCTGCTGCTGTGGGAATGAATTGACTTGGATGTGAGAGAGTCATGGATTAAAAGTAGCCAGAGACAAGTATTTGCAAAGAAAAATTATTTTTGTAATAATAAGCCCCTCAAAACTCTAGAAAGAGGAAAGATGAGGATATAATTGAGTATGGAAAGTCAATGGCTTGTACCTGGTTGTTTTCTTCTGAAAGCAGCTCCATCTCTGTGCCAAAAGAACAGAACAAGCCTCTTAAGATAGAAGGTAAAACAGTGGTGTAGAAATACCAATTTGACCTATTTATGAGGGGAAAAAAATTTGGCTTTCATCACAGTGCTGCAGTGTAATCAGTGTGTGCATGCCTCGCATGTTGCCTCAGTTATATCAATACAGCAGTGCTAATGAGGATCTGTCTTCCCCTAAAAATGGGAATGCAGTTCACCTGTCTATGCCAAAGGTATATGTATTGTACCTGTGTCCTACTTGTTATGGGTAAAAAATAGACCATTATTTGGATCAGGTAGCTGCTATCAACACAGCTGTCTATGTTTCAAGCTGAAAACTCTTTCAAATGCCTAAGTTACCCTGTTTTATTTTCTGAAAGGCACTGATGATTTGCTGATACTTCAGTGAAGCTCTTCACATCAGAAATGGGAGAAATGAGAGCAGCCATGGCTCACCTTATAGAATAATAAGTGAAATTGCTGCACATATTTCCCAATTAACAGGAGTACAGGAGAAAAACTAAAATGCTGCACAAGCTGCTGCCAGGAACAGTTTAAGGATTTTGATTAATTGTTATCACCTCTATGCTGGCTAAAGTAAACCCCACAATGACAAATTCATTTTCCCCTTAGTATTGTAGTCCCAAAACTATTTCGTAACTGTGCTGATATTCAAAGATTTTTGTAAACGTAATTCCTGGGGTTGGAAAATATGGTCACTGTACATGGACTCTGACTGCCAGGGTGATGTAGCTATTCCTCTGTCCCCAAGGACTGCTGGAGAATCAGAGCCAGGCTCACGTGGGCCACATTGCTGGTGCTGCTGGAGAAAGAAGAAAGGGCACAGAAAGGCACAAGCCCTGCAGATACAGTTTCCTCCCATGGATTTTGCACATTCTATAAAATTTGAAGGTTTCAGGTACCAAAATTTTTTACAGGATACCAAAGTTGTTGAGGTGAGTTTGATGCTGCAAACCAACAAGCTGCTCTTTGAGCTGTTCTGCTGCTTGACAAGCGACACAGGAACAGACGTGTGAACTTCCCAGCTCCTTTTTAATGGTGCATTAACATCAAAGACTAGCTTTACATATTTAAAAGACTACAAATTAGCAGACGCTTGTTTTGCACAGTCTGGCCCTGCTTGTTGCATTCACTGTCGTTATTAAAATGGAAATGGATGTTAATCTGCAATATAGAAAAACATGTATTGCAAATTCTGGGCATATAAGAGAATGTATTCTAATCAATAAATAATTATCTCTGAATAAATAATGCCCTTGGAAGTAGGAACTGCTCTCATTCACCTCACCCAGCACTACACCTGTTCAGAGGGCGAAAAGGAGAGTGAAATACCTAAAAAGAGTTAAAGACTATTCTGCGTCATTTAACGCTGCATAATTCTCCAGAGTTTTCTGTTTCACAATTTCATTATCACAGAACAGGGCCTACATTAAAACCCTGGGACACAAAGCAAGCCCAGCTGTAGGAGAAACCTACAGACACACCTGGAAATTTTCAGGCAATCTTTACTGATCCCAGTTCTATGTGCAGTGTTTGTTTATTTACTCTGCAGATTCAATTATTCTCTTTATACCTGAGCTTGAAATTAGGGAAGATTAGACAAAATAGGTAGATAAGCCCTCCAATAAACCACCCACATTTTGGAAGCTGTATAAACAAGAAGAAAAGGTCCATGGCAGAGCATGCAATCCTGAGGTCCTAGTTCCAGATTAACAGTTTAGCAAAGCTGTCTGTTAATTTCAGGCAAGGGCTGAGAGAGGAAAGAATAAGCAGGAACTTTAATTGTCAGCTGTTCAACATTTGGATGCAGTGCAGATACTGCCAAAGTCAGTACACTGGGGTTTTAGCCTGCAATATGCTTTGAGCTGGGACTGGAATCATGGGCCATGTGCCTGTGCAATAAGATAAATCAGTGAAGATCACAGAATCACAGAATCATGCCATACCCTGAGTTGGAGGGGACCCACAAGAATCATCAAATCCTACTCCCAAGATCAACTTTTATTTGTGTGCCTGAAGGTCCAGCTCACCAGAACCCTTTTCCCTTTTATTGTGCCACTTCTCTAAGCAGACAATATATGGTGTGAAAACGCAGGGAAGAAGTGGCAAGTGGGAACTGGGTACTGTGGTCCTGCTCAGGTCACCAGCAGAAGGTCCCTCTGGCCTTCAAGGTGCAGAATTGGATCCAAAGCACAGGCTGAGTTAGGCTCATTACTGAGACAGCACCAAAGAAGCCAAGAACATTTTCTTTTAGGTTGCACGTTTGTTTCTCTGTAGCAGTTAGGCTTGCACAACTTTCTCTTTAAGCTTCTTGTGCTTTAATACAGCTCATTCTGACACTAAATTATACAGAGAACACTTGTGTGAGCTGCTTTACCTCCTCCTTTTGGGAAGGACGCTGCTCACTGGTGATTTCTTCTCTGGCACGGCTGTTTGCAAACCACAGAACCACTCCCACTCCTCACCTTCCTCAGGAATATGCAGAGTTTTAAGTTAAAGCCTAGTTTTAAGTTAGAGTTTTAAGTGACAAAAAGAGAGCCTGTCCCACTCAGACACCCTATGTACCACACTGCTTTGGGCTCTGCATTACCAACCCCTGCAGGCTGCTGGTGACCACAGACCACATCTGTGTGGATGTGCTCCTGTGGCAAATGCCTCAAGGGAACCTGTTAAGGCCTTGGCTCCACTGGGAAGGGTTACTGGGAAGCCATCCTTCATACAGGGATGTTGCACTTCACTGTCCGGTTATTTGGGGAAGGACTGGGTTAGTGTGATAGGAGGTAAGAGTGGCCATGTAATGGCTCTTGGCAGGGTGCTAGAGTACAATAACAGCAGACTGCTTGTTGTGATAAGATCTCAACTGTATCTCCTACATTAGGAGATAAACACTGTTAAATTTTATGTGGATCAGTCTTTCTGGGGCCCATAAAAACACTGCTTGCAAAAACATAAAGAAAAAGCTGGTGAATATAACAGTAATGAAGAATTTGGGGGTATTTTTCATGTATTTTATGGACCAAAAAAAAAAAAAGCCTTCTAAGTTCATAACTAGTTGAAGGATGGCTTCGAGCAGTAGAACTGACATGGGTGAAGTCATCATTTGAGCTCTACCCAGGGTGTTTATCAGCATCACAGCAAGGGACTGTGTGCCCTGTGCAAACTTAAACCTGTACACAGCTTTTATCAGATCAAGTCTCAGGTCACCATCTCAGGCAGGCAAACAGGGATTCAGTAAGTAGCCTAAAGCCCAGAGTGGGCTGAGAAGAAAAGGTACAAGCCATGGCTGAGTCCATGTTCTTACTTCTGGCACAACTTCCCCTTTTCATGCACTGGAAGTGGGCATTAAAAAGAAATATATAATTGGGTTTTCCTGCATCCCTTTTCATATCAGAATGGAGAATGCACTGACTTGAGAATATTGCTGCCTGTATGGAATTGAAGGTCTATTTCCTTGTGCACCAATGTGTGTTATTCCCTTTTAATTTCCAAACTGAGAAAATAAAGAAAAAATATTATTGTCATTATGCTGCTCTTATGGGAGAGAATTTAATTGCATTCAAATCAAAGCAAAGTTATGATTCCCTTAGAAACAGTAACCTGGTCCAAAACACCAAGCTCTCTCTTCTGGAGCAATTGTTGCTGCATACCTTTACAGAAAACACTAAGCTGACAGGAAGTGTGTGTTATGGTTCAAAAGGGAACTATTTAATGGAATTTCACAACTTTTAAGGATATGTGATTAATCGCAAATGCATTTTCATCACAGCTTTTACGTATAGGTGGTGATACAGAGCTGTGGGTTAAGATTTGCCTGCCTTCTCCTCACATCTCAGAGTCTCATCTCAGAGTCAGATACCTGTGCTGCAGCAAGTCTCCATGGATCCTTTTAGAGTCAGTGAAGGGAAATAAGGACCTCCAAAGGCTGGCTTGTGTTGAAATGATGTGAATGACCTTCCAGAGGCTTGTGTTTTGCTGGCATAACTGGCACAAGCACAGGCACCTGCATCCTGATATGTAAGGTGAATCCACCCTTGGGGCAATTTGATGGTGTTTAGGAAGACAATAATTTCCTCATAATTTTTGGGAGCTTCCTCTCAACAAACATATCAAAAGTCTTGCCTTTCTTTCTCTCCTACGTTTTTATTGTCTATCTGTTTTTCTTTCCCCTTGTCATTTTCAACTTGCAGGTCTGTGAAAATGCTCCCACTTCAGCAGCACCTACTGAAAAAAGGATTTTCTGGTTCGTTGTCAGAACAAGCTCCCTGGCTCCCTAGGCTGATCAAAAGGTTCCCTCTGTGAGGAAGAAGGAAAAAGTTAGCAGAAAGAAGGATGTTCCCTACAAAAAGGCAGGAACAGTATTGCCAGCAGTTTTGTCTTAATCATCTCTGTAGGTTAGACACAGAGAGAGGAGCTGGGATGGCAATAGGAGGCATTAAAAGGCATTTCTTCCACAAAGTCATAACAGAAACTCAAGGTGATTTAAAGTTGCAAATCACTTAGGAGTTCATTCCAGATAAGTTTAGGTGGTTTGGGGACAAGTCAGAATAAGTGTTTCCATTGAAATGTGTTAATATAGGACACATTGTTTGGGTGTTATTTACGCATGTTTAAGCAGAGTGAAAAAATGTGCTTTCCATCATAATGTCTGGGCAATGGAGACTATTGTGGACCTAGAAATTCAGATTCGATATTCAATTCAGAAATTTATACATCCCAGTGAAAGGCTATAGAGAGGCTGTTTGGTTAAAAATTGTATGAAAATATTCTGGCCACTCTCAAACATGAAGGACAGTAGCAATATGCAGTTCTGTGTTATTTGTTATCACAAAATTCAGCTATATTTCTTTTTTTAAAGTCCAAAGACCTCTGTGAAGTGGGGTTTTCTCACCAGCTTCTTCTGTTGCTGAGCAACAGCTGGACAGCTGTGACACAACCTCTCTGAACAGGGAGGAAACCAGCCCAACAACTTCTGAGACTGCATGGAAATACACCAAAGGTTGTGTTTCTATGGTTCAAGATAGCATTAGGTCTCCTTTGAATGTGACTAACCATTCCCAAAATAAAAGGAGTCTGTTCTTCCCTCGGCGTGGAGGGGTCCAGCACTGATGTCCCACCTGGGCACATTTTGGGTTTGTGGGGACATGGTGTCGCTTCAGCCACGCGCTTTCCAGTGAAACAGGAATAAACTCTTCTTGGTTCCCTACCCCAACGGTGCAAAGCTGTGTTTGGCTGTATTTGGAGAGGACTTTGAAGATACAAATCCCAAGCATTATGATTTGTCTCAACATGCATGTCCTGCTAGTAAAGTGCTGTGTAAAACCCAGTGCTCCTCTCAGCCAAAAGGGTATGAGGAACAACACAAATGATTCAGAAATGTGAGTGGTGCAGAGCCCATAAAACACAGCAGATGTAAATAAAGCCAACAAAAGAAAGTCTGTGTCCTACAGAGCTGTATTACAAAAGACTCTCATAACAATAGTTGCAGAATATAGTTTGCATTGTAGGAGAAGCCCCCAATATCCTCTCCAGCAAAAAAAAAAAAAAAAAAATCACATGTAAATCACAAAAATCTTTTCCAAGATGCTCTAAAAATACATAAATCTTGTAGGCTAGGAGATTAGTTGGAGACTGGTACTCGATTTGCCCTGCAGCAGGCCAGGGAAGTCAATCTGCTGGCTGCTGAAAGATAAACCATTTTCCTAGGTTTATAGACTGTAAATATTTTATTTACTCTCCAAAGAAGGAGTCCATACTCATAGCAAAGAATGTATAGAAAGAGTGTTCAGGACTGTGTCCTCTTTGTTTTGGTATGGGTGTGAAAATAAATTAAAGCATCACTGGAAGCCAAGGGAGTTCAGGAGTCCTTTGGTGCCATTTTCCACAGGGAGGGACAGGGAGGTTCCTCAGGCACATCCATCTTGCAATGTCCTCACACACCCATGACTGCAGGAAGAGTTGTTCAGGCCTTACTCTGAGCTGAGAAAATACAGATGAAACATGAATACAGAGCATTCTAGAATAATGTCCAGTGCACGAGCTTGTGTCCAGCATAAGCTGAGAGCTCTTTCTGCTTTTAGCTTTCTCCCAGTTGGGTCTAAGTTAGCTGGGACAGAGCACATCCTCTTCATTGCTCTGTACCCTCCAGGCCACGCCTAAGGGTAATGAGCAGGGGTTGGTGTGTGAATTCTCCAAGTTTCATTAGAGGTAGCACTAGTATTTATCTGTTTGCATTTCAGATGAAAGGGAGTCTATTTAACACCATCAGCAATTTGGTCAATATTGCCAGGTGGAGAGCTGAATGATGTTTTCGTTAACTTCAGCACTCTACAGCTCTGTGGATTTCCCCAGGAGTTTGTTTTCTGTCACCAGAGTGTGACCAAGGCTGTGGAGGAAGGGCACTTACAGAACTGTCTACTAAAATCTCAGGTTGTTTCCTAAATGATGCTAAAAGGGCCTCCAAGCTTTATTCTCCATCAGTGTTGCTTCTATCTCAGAAAGCAGATGTCTGTGCTTGGTCCATCAAGCATCTTCTCTTCCTCCTCTTCTCTATGGGCTCAGGTTGAGCCCCACAAATCCTCAGCTCCACACAGTGACCTCGATTTTTGTCTTTTTCCTGCCACACCGCAACTGTGTGTGGTACAGCTGATACTTGTTCTTCAGCATCTGTGCTATGATTTTGATGTGACTGTAATTCTCCATTCATAGGGTGTAGTTAGCTGGGAAGAAGAATACAATGGATTTCTTTATTCATGGATACCCTTGTGAAAGCACATTATAGATTACGTTGATTGTGCTGCAGTTTTCAGTGGCAGTCATCACAGTATTCTGTAGACAGAAGTGGATTTGTTCTCAGAATTGGTCCAAGGAAGGAAAGTGTCCTGATTCCCATGCTAGAGATGGAAAAGCTAAGGCAGAAAAGCAAGATGACTCGCTTGAGGAGTCGCCTGCAGAGGAAGAGTGGGAGTGGAAATCCCATCTGCCAAAGAAGGAATTAATCTAGACTAGAGGAAGCATGGGAGATGACTCAGCTGCAGATGATAAGGAGGTTGAAAGGCAACTGAAAGCTGGCCTGATATCTGGATCAATGTGAGAAAGAGGAACAGCATTTTTGAAATGATGCAGAAGAAAGCCCCTGTACATGTGCAGCTGAAAGGGAAACCAGTGCCTGGGCTGGGCCTGGGCTTATCTGTCAGAAAACAGAGACTGAACTGCAAGATCATCTGCACTTGGCTGGAGCCCTGCTGGGCAGCAGGCTAGGAGCAGAGCTGCCTGCACACAGAGAGGCAGAATTCCAGCCTCTGAGCAAAACACCCTCCCTGGATCAATAGTTCTGTTCCCAGCAGAGGTTGCTAGACAGGGTCACAAGAAAGAAGTTGTTCTTTTACTACTGAAAATTCTCAACTTCCCGCCAGTAACCATTGCCATTTTCTGTCTGTTGTATGTTACTGGGCTTAAGCTCGTGTTACTTCACATATATTTTAATACTTTTTATCTTTAAAAGTGATGGAAAAATAGTCCTCTGTCAAAACACTCCTAAGTGCTTCTATCATTCAGGTTTTTTGCATAGTGGCGAAGATTTAGGTGAAATTTAAAACTACAGACACAAATTATTCATATGAATTTCAGAAAGCTAGTCTACACTGGACCAAGTCTATCAGTCATCTATGGTAGTTTTTCACTTTTCAAATATTTCCCAGGCAAACAATTCCCAGGAAGATTATTTCAACTCTTAATTCCAAACTTTGTATTCAACACTGATGTAATGAAAAACATCACAGTGAACAACATAGTAAAAAAACTAGTGAAAAAGACGTAGTGGAAAAACTTTATTTCTAAAAGAAAGAAAAACCATATCTTAGGAACAGGATGAAAATTCCCTACCAGCAATTACTTAGTTCAGCAGCAGTTATCTCACTGGTGTCAGGATTTCACAGTGAAATGAAGAAATGAAGAATATTTAACGAAGAAATATGCCACGGTGTGTGAAAAGCTCCAAGCTTGGATCACCCAGCACTTACCTGGAAGAACTTAGCTGTGCCTTCCTTTCAGCTGCTGGCAGAGCAAACACGTTGGTGCAGAGCAGTGCCCAAAGGAGCAGTGACTTGTCAGGAGTCAGTAAAGCCTGGTGAGATGCCAGCAGGCATGTTTTCCCTGCAGACAGATCCTACAGCTCCTGTTTCCACATGGGCTGCAGGTTGTGAGCAGAGATTCTTCCACAGCAGCTCTTCTGAGCTGCAGAGGGCAGAACATGAGGCAGATGTAAATCCTCAGGACGGGGCACCTCAGGCTGAGTCTGAAAGCAGCTATGGCTCCTTTGCAGGGCAGGTTGGCAGATTGGCTCCAGGAGCTCCCCTGCCAGCCTGGCAGTAGATGAGCTCTCACTTGTGGCCGTGTTGTGAGGTGGCTGCCTGTGTTTCTGGAGCTCCTGTTTGTGCACACCTCGGGGCTGCAACATGCTGCTGCTTCTTTGTCTTCAGCTAAAAGGGCAAGTGTTGCCTCCCATGGCCCCAGGGTGCTGCATCTCCTCTGAGCCAGACCAGAAATGTCCTGAGCTCTCCTCGTTATTGTCCACTGGCATCTCTTGTGACCACTGCCCAAGGATTACAATGTGCTGTCTAAGGAAACATAGTACTCCTGCTTGATGTGAAGCAACTGTCCTTCCTGGAATCCACACCTTCCTGACAGAAGAATTTGCTGATTTCATTAGAAAAAAAACAACATCCTTGCCTTCTGATAGCTGGTTTTAATTTACCTCATCCCTGCCACAGAATTTCCTCTGGATGCCAGTGAGGGGTGAAAGAAACTTCTAGAAATAAAGACCCAATAAAATATAAATAAAATGTACCTCTAAAGGATGTAGTATTTTAGAAGAAAGGCATCCTTCGAAGCAGTCCAGTGGATAGTGAACATAATGCTAGTTTGGCAAGTGCCCAAACCAGCTTCAGTGTTTAGATAACTGAAATCCTTCTTTGAAACCTGATGGTGGGAGAAATTGATGCGAAGATAAAAATTCCATTTGCAAAGAAGAGAAGAACTGGCAGAGACATACACATACTGAGACCTGAAGAGATAATTTCTTCATAAAATTAAACATTGAGCTGGCTTTATTGCTGCAGTGCTCAAAGTTTTGAATGATGTTGTAAATGCTGGTATATTTGCAGTCCCTCACTGGTCAGGCATTGACCAGATTCCCCAGGGAATGCCAGAGCTCCAGGAGTGTTTGGACAATGCTCTCAGGGATGCACAGGGTGGGATTGTTGGGGTGTCTGGGCAGGGCCAGAAGTTGGACTCTGTGATCCCTGTGGGTCACTCCCAATCGGGGATATTCAGTGATTCTATTACTAAACCACCTGTTGGGTTGATATCAAGTCTGTCACCAAAATTAAATATTTTAATACGATTTAGTTCCTTTAGTCCTTAGTGCCACAATACCACTTTTATCCTGAGTCATCGCTAGCAGCAGCCTGCCCTAGGTTTAAGGGCAGTTACAGTGAATTTTTGACCCCATCAAGACAAAATCCTGTCCTTTCCTGAGGTGACCTGAGGTGTAATTCCCGCCTCTTTGCAGTGACCAAGGCTGAACAGGCAGCTTGGGATGAGTGCTGGGAAGTGATGGACACTCATCAGAGGGATGGTATAGGTGATGGTCTCATTGCCTAATCTAAACAGCCACACCAGAAAGCTTTGCCTTGTCTCTGCTTGCAGTCAGTGGAGCCCAATTCATGTTTGGCCCAGCTCAGCCCAGCTGTACTATCCAAGGAAGAGGGGTTTTTTAGCATCTCCTAAGCTGGATCCAGCTGGAGCTGGATGCATGGAAGCACAAGTGTGAGTGACCACCCGCGAGGGACAGAGTCACCTTGCATCAGAAAAGCTGATGGCAGCAGCATCCCTGTGAGGATGGGCAGGAGCTCTGCTCTCCAGGCAGGCACAGTCCCACAGCAGTGAGCCATGGAAGGATGGAGAAATCAGTGAAAACTGAAGAAAATTTTTGGGTGCCGCATGGCCAGGAATGAAGTAAGGGAGATGAGAATTAGCTTAATAATTGGGAAGTTATTCATTTTCAGAATAAAAAAAACCCTATGGATTCAGTCCGCAGCCCTTGCTGTGTTTCCACACAGAACCAGGAGTTTCCCTGGTGGCAGTCTGTGGAAACCTGTACAGAACCACACAGATATGGCAAGGTGGGCTCCCAAGGGACCCTAATCCAATGCTGCAGCAATTCCTTGCCAGGGAGAGGAGAAAATGCCCATTTGAGTGTGCTAAATACCCATCTGAGTGTGCAAAATGCCCATTTGTTAGTAATTTCGTGTTCTGAAGCTCAGCTTATGCATAGGAGGATCATCTGAGGTTTGAAGGGAAAATGCAGCAGGGTAGTCTGCAATGGCAACAGCACCTCCCTGAAACTCCAGGTGGGATTTTTGCTTCCTGAGAGCAAAACCACACCAGAGTTATGACCTTGTGGGAAGCTGAGTGAAAGCAGACACAGCCATCAACTCTGATCTGAGAAGGAAATGTGTTGAAGGTCAGGAAAACACTAGACAAATTCAAAATACACATAGCCTAACCATAAAGATGAAGGAATAAACTCCTTTGGGGCAAATGAGAGGAGATTTCTTCTCTAGAAGGAAATCTCTTGAAGAAAATCTTTTCTTCACAGGAAACAGCTGGTATATTAGGGGGAATATATTTAAAGTAGCTTAATGTTACTTAAGGGTGTGCCAGCATAATCATATTCATTAACATCTCTTCTTAAAAGGTGAAGTCACATAGATAGAGAACCAGAGAAGTGATCAGGTTTTATGCTCGGCCCTGAAAAAAAGGCAAAGAATAATAAGACAACTGTGGAGAGAGAAGGAAGAGTTTGCCACATTGGACATAGGCAGAGGATGTACCATGGATGTACCATGGATGTGGGATGTTCATATTTGGTCTGGTTTGTGTGTATTTTTTGTTCCATTTCCCAACTTCCTATCTGATAGCATGGGGAGAAATATGTATTCTAGATAGCTACCTCAATAAAGTACAGATTTGTTTCATGGAAAGCTGGATGTTTCCAATGACTTGTAGGAATGCTGAAGCTAAAAAGCATTAAAACAGCTTGTGGTGCATGCTAACACAGAGGGAGCCTGCTTGAGAACACCATGCAAAGAACTGCACTTCTTCCACTGGGATGGAAATCACTGCCTGGCTTTTATTGTTAAATGAAAAATGTTCTACATTAAAGGTTTGCTTTGGCATAGTATCTTATTTTCACCATTAAAAAGGTGAAGAATAAAATCTTTAATTTTCAATGACAATTTCAGGTATTTTCAGATTTTTGAAATCTGAATCATCCTTGTTACTCCACATCACATTTGGAAGGTGTGATTGGGATTTGGAGTGGGGGAAGGGATTGTTCAAAGCTCTTCCATAATGTCATAAGTAACTTAAAAAATGTATTTTTAAAATCTCATTGAAATACTATGTATTCCTGATGAAACTGTCAAATTTGAAATAGCTGTTCATTTACAAATTTCCCAGTGCATCCCACTGCAGAAATGTAGAAACAACAGCTCTTTGACATCATGGAGCACCATTTCAGAATTTTCTCATTTTGTTAGAGGAAGAGCCTTTCCAATTATAGGTGCCAAAAATAGTAATTTTCTTATTTATACTGTATGGCTAGATATGTATCATTCAGAGAGTCATATAAGAACAGGGAAGAGCTAAAGCATCCTTGTTGTAAAGCAAAGTTATAACTAATTTGCATTATTTTCTGTTCTGTAAGGGTCTCAAAGACAACAATATTGTGGCAAAGAGCAGCTTATGGAATGTCTGTGGTGATCAGGGCATTGCCTGGAGCCTCTCAGAGACATGTTTAGTGTTGTCAATTCTTTCAGTGTGCAGTGTAGGGCTGGCAGGGGATCCCACTGGGGGTGTTTACATCCCATGCATCAGTTTGAGTTCTATGCATTTACCCATGAGAAGACAGCCCTGTGTGTGCTCCTGCTGCAGTGTTTAACTCCTGCCAAAGGAAGGCAGCTGGAACTGTGTTATTTTCTGTAACTGGTTATTTTAAATACACTGGGCTTCCATACAATGGCAACTGGCCTTTGAGCAAGGCCATCAAGAAATTGAAATGAGACACAACCTTGGCAGTTTCCAGGACACAAATGGGGCGTATGGACAATGGAGATGATTAGAGAAATGTAATTTTGTTAGCAGTGGGAAAATGCTAAGGAGGAGGCAGAAATTTTGAGGGGTTTACAAACCACACCAGAAATCAGTGTAGCTTCTAGTTGCAGCTAGAGCTGATGCTTTTTCCTTTTGCTGTATGTGTCAGATTAAAATTCCAGCTCTGTAGAAGAAAAGAATTCTCTACCATGAGGGTAGAGAAAAACTGACATCAGTTGCTCAGAGAGGCTGTAAAAGCTCTATCTTTGGAGATACCCAAAATTTAACTGGATACAGTTCTAAGCAACTCACTGTACCTGCACTGGTGAGGAACTGGGAGTGAGTAGAGATCCTCTGGAGGCCCTTTACAACCTGTGTGGCTGTCAACAGCAAAATGGTCTCTTTCATTTGCATATCAAATACCCATAGAGGTGGATCTGTACAGTGTTGTTATCACCTGTAATTATAAAAGTGCTCAACAGCACAACAGAAAGATGCTTTCCATATTGTGTTTAATTTAGATTTAAAATAAGAGAAAATGCCACCATTCTGGTTCAATATCAGCTTGGTGAGCAAGTACATGAGCAGGTATGTGCCCAGCTGGAAATCTTGGAATACAACTGCAGCCGTGGAGGATTAATCAGAATGGCAACAGTGGCTGCAGTTCCAGTCCCCAGCTAAAACCTGGAGCACAGAGCTGCCAGGAGATGACATTAATTTGTTTCAGGGAATGTCCTTGCATCCCAGAGAGCAAACACATGGATGCACCATGTCAGAGGGACCCTGAGGGCACCAGGGATGACGTGCACCCAACACATGTGGTGGCCTCAGGCTGGAGGAGGGGAAGCTTTCAGCCTCATCAGCAGTGCCATGCAGGACAGGATGTGAAGAAGGATGTGTCCGTCACTCAAAACAATGTGAGGCTTATTTTTTTAATCTAGTCAAAATACAGGGACTGAAATTTGGCTGCAAAACCTGGGCCAGCCTGTCTACAGCAGCAGAGTGAACCAAGTTATTGAACCTTGGTCCCAGGAAGTATCTTTGGATTTTTACACAATGAGATCCTGAGGCTGCCTACTCCATTTGTTTAGGGATACCTTTATGATTAAGCTGAAAAATTTTATGAATTTCTCAAAGCTTTGTCTACTTATGCCTACATTCCTGTTAAGCTCAAAGTCAAACTGCTTCCATGGGAGTGACAGATCAGATGTGAGTGAAGGGCCAAATGAAAATGATGTGGAGATCTCATTCGACAAGGCCACTTCAGACAAAAGAAATGTTAAACAAATAGCCTTACACAATGAGAAATAGTGAACTTGGGCTGACCCTCGCTGGTGGCTGGGTGCCAAAGGAAAGTTTGAAGCTACCCACATGTTCCCTTTTGGAAAGCTCTCTGGGTTTAATGTCCGGCATTTGTATATCATTTTAAATGGAAAATGAAGAGTGTTTAATTATCTTCCCAGGGTATGACAGCTGATGGAATTAAAATGTCTGCCCAGAACTCCTTTGCTTCACAGAGCAAATCCTGGTAATTACTCAGATGATACAAACCTGGGCCACGTTAAGCCATAGACCACAAATAGATGAGACTGGATGATTTTGCAATGCAAAGATAGTACCAAAGAAAATTAAATTATTCAGGTGCATCTCCCTGGATGAGTGTTGCTTTTGGGCTGCTATCTGCTGCCACAAGCAGTTACAAAGAACAAGGTCTGGGTAACTTCAGATTTGTCTGCTTGGGCAGGGAACACAAAACACTAGGGGAGAATATCTTTTCACAGGGTAGTTGGAGTTAGAAGAAACTTTTCAGCTTTCAGGACCACAAGTCCTTCAAATTTTATAATAAAACTTCATTTTCCCTGCTTGATATAAACCAAATCATGGCCAAGAATATGAACTCTGCCTACCACAAAAAGACCCTAACATCTACCTTGTCATTATCTTCTGGTATTCCAGATTTACTTTTTGTTGGCCATTACAGAAAAGCAGTTCACATGCAAGTGTCCTGAGAGGCTAGAAGATGCTTAGGGGCAGGTTTGGGAGTGTTGGTCTCTTCTCCCAAATAACAAGCAATAAGACAAGAGAAAATAGGTCATGTTGCACCAGGAAAGCTTTAGATTGGATATTGGAAAATTTTCTTTGTCCAAAAGGTTGTCAAGCACTGGTACAGTGTGCCCAGGGCAGTTATTAAGTCCCCATCCCTGGAGAGATTTCAAAGCCATGGATGTGGCAGTTGAGCATGTTTTAGTTATGGGTGTGGTAGTACTGGGGCAGCTGCTGGATTTGGTGGGCTCAGAGGTCTTTTCCAACCTAAATGATTCTAAGATTTTGTGGTTCTATGTACCCTACCCCAGCCCCCATTATTAGCAAGAACATTTCTTTCTCCTGGTAGAAGAAGGAGGGATACCTCCAAATGCTCGGAACTTTGAGTCAAAGATGCTCCTGTCTGTAGTTGACTGGAGAAGTTCATAGACTTGCTGGAATTACAACGTGTTTCTCCCCATCCTTTTTCTGTGATGGCTGCAAAATGCTTGTCTGTAAGAGGAGCCACAGAGATCTGAGACCAAGACTTAGCGCACTGGTGAAATCAGACTGACACTACCTGCATCTTCTCACTCCTCCTGGGATTTTGGATGACTGGGTTTCAGAGTGAGTTGTCTGGTGGGGATCCTGAGAAGCTGCCACAAACTCAGCTGCTGGAACACCTTTACCTGGTGAATTTGCTGGGTTGGACATGTTTTGCTGGGAGAACTGTTTCTGCTCCCCTCTCCTGGCACAGGCTCCTGAGGTAGAGAGGAGTGGCTGATGGCATGGTTGCACTGATGCCCTGCCATTATGGGACAGGGCTGGCTAGTCAGGGAACACAAGTGCCAGGAAAATCCTTCTCCTTGAGAGGCCTTTGAAACCCCCAGGGGTACCATGGCAATCTCATGGAAATACCCATTATACAAAATGGGCCAGACAAGTGGCTTGTCTTCTGAGGAGAAGACAAGCTGGGTAAAATGTCATTGCTGAATAGCAGGAGGAGCAGAATGGGTCAGTCCTTCTCATTAAATCCTCCTTTGCAGAGATGATTTGACCCCAAGGAGTTCTATGAACAGACTGAAAAGCAGCTGAGCCTTTCACATGGGCCTGCCACATGCAGCAGTGGTGGGTGTTTTAATACCTGAGTCCACAGACTCCTTGCAAAATAATTGCCTATCTCCCTTAATTCAGCTGACACCAGCTGAACAGTTTCCAGCGTGATGACATGCGCAGTGCAGTTTTCAGGGACAAATTATAAATATTAAAACAAATTATAAACATTTCTAGCTACAGGCTAAACACAACTTGGTTTGCCAAGTGGGGCTGAATGTGAGATGTATTTCTGCTGATGCAGGAAGACCCATGAACAAGTCACCCAGCTTTCTGATCCTTTTCTCTGCAAAAACATTAATCCATGGCACAAAAGTTACTGTGGAAGCTATCAAAATGATAAAAAAGAATTAATGTAGCCTGGTTTCTTGCAGACAGTCACAGACTGCTGCACCTCCTTCACTGCTATAGCCCCAGGTCCAGCAAGCCTCCTACAATATACTATCATAGAGCTCTGCTTTCTTCAAAACAGCTTCAGTTCTGCTCTCCTCATCTTCTGGATCTTTTGTTTCATCAGTTTCTCTCTCACATCACCCATGACCACCACAGAAAATGTTTTCTTTTCACCCAGCCAGAGGACTGCACAAGCTGTTCCCTTGAGTTTCATTCCCATGGATAAGTTGGTGAGTACTCCCATGGCCAGCAGCATCTGCTGAAGGCAATGTCTAGGAGGAAAGTTCTCCCTGTCTTCCCCTCTGTGGCAGCACCAATAACATCACTTTTCTCTATGTGCTTCTCTGTTCTTATGAAGTTTAGAGGGCTTTATTTTTTTTAAGCTCTTTACTGCAGCCTGGTTGTTCCCTTGGATTAAGCTGACCACAGTCATGATCCACAGGAAAAGGGGCTGAAAGTCTTCTTCTCACCTGCACTTGGAAGCTGCCAGTTTGACAGTCTGCCAGACCCTGTTTGACAAAAGCAGACCTTCCCATGCTTCCTCCTGGAATTCCTTTCCTATGAGGCCTAAAGGTGAACTGCCAAGTCATTGATCTCACTGCAAAGTGTTGGCAGGAGATCTCTGTGGGGATGAAGTACCTTGGAATGACACATGTTGGCTGCTCCTGACATTGATGTGTTGCTAACCAGTCCCTGAGTGAAGAGGAGTCACCGAAAGTGAGCCACAGACCATTGGACTTATTTTCATTAGTAGCTCCAAAAAAAGTCACCCACTCAAAAGTTAGACAAAGGCATGGCTTATCACAACTTTATTTCAGCTTCAGTTCCCTTGCAAGTTCATCCAGTTTTTGAGTGGAACCCTTGCTTTAATCTTTAGAGGAGCACTTAATGCCAAGTCAACACAGTAGGCTGCTTCTTCCTCGTTATGCATTTTTAAAACAGGTAATGTCCACAGCTGATCTGATAGCCTGGCCCCACAAAGAGTTTTCCTGGCACCACTCGGGGACAAGACACTGTGGTCCAGAGGAAGTCCTTGACTAGCTGGTGATAGCAGTTTTTGGGCCCATTACCCACTGCTGCAGTGGAAGGCAGTGTCATGTCAAACCACACGTTCACCACTCATTCCTGAGCTCCGTCTGCTCCAGGGAAAAGTGTCTGTGAGACAGTGAGCAACAGCTGAGAGAACTGATTTAAGATATGAAACTTTAATGCTGGCACTTCTGAAGTTCTTGTACTTGCAAATCTAACAGCCTCAGTTTAACACCAATGTTTCCAAGTGTTTAGGGTTTTTAAAAGGAAGACGAGCTCCTGACTGTATCCATAAATCCCACCCTAAGCTCATCAGAACCAACCTGGACCACCAAGAAGGCTGAAATCCTTCAATGTGCTGCCCAGACCCCTGCCTCAATGACCTGAGTGCTGAATGATGGGGCAGAGAGCACCCTCAGCAAGTTTGCAGGTGTCACAAAGCTGGGAGGAATGGCTGATGGACCCGGATGGATGTGCTGCCATCCACGGGCACCTCAACAGCCTGGAGAAATGCGCTGGCAGGAGCCACACAAGTTTCAACAAGAAGTACAAGGTCCTGCCCCCATGGAGCAACAACTCCAGGCGCAAGAAGGTGCTGGGGGCCAACCAGTTGGCAAACAGCTTGGCAGAAATCCTTCCCTGGCTTTCCCATATCCTGGCTAGGGTGCCCTGCTTGAGTCCCAGTGAGGGGAGCAGGTGATACCTGCCTGCCAGCAGCTCTGGCTGCCTGGATTTGTGCAGATCACCATGGAGAGATGTTAAAACAGTCATTTCAAGAGCTTGGCATGAAGTTTCTTGTGCTATGGAAGGGACTCAGGCTTCTGCTCAAGGGGTGCAAATGGAAACCAGAGAACTTGTGCATGATCCAATTCACCACCTTCACCACCTGCTCCTACCTCGTACCTCCAAGACTATTTTAATCCATTCAGACATGGGACATGCACCATTTTTTCCATGATGTGTGTCTGGGACAGTGAAATCACAGTGCCCAGAACCCTGGAGAGATCAATTTCTCAATGCCTACAGAAGTCTGAAAAAAGTCAGGGTTTCAATATTTTCTTATTGGAGGCTGGGACAGTGTGTGAGAGCAGGATGAAATGGCTGAAAACCTGACTGTTGTCAGGCACCAGTACAAAATGTGACTGTGGATATTTCAGTACATCCCAGTATGCTCTTGCAACTCCATTTGCAGAAAGTTTCTTTGTCACAAGAGGTGCTCAAGGAGCAGCATGGAGCAGGAGAATATCCCACTATTGATTTGCATCTGTGGAAATGCACAGATTTTTATAATTTGTCTTGTTAACCACAACCTCACTCAGTAGGAGAGATTTTTAACTGCAGCAATGAGTTTATTAAAGCTACACACGGCACTAACCAACAGTTTATTCCTAGCATGATGAAGAAGAGCTGGATTTTGTCCTTTTCCTTTATCACATGGAAGCATCCAACCAATAGAGCAGACAGAAATCTCATTTTTACACTGCAGTGTCCCCCTGCCCAGGGTAGGCAGTGTCTGCCAGAGGGGCAAAGAGCCAGGGCTGTGCACACTGAAGGGGCTGGAGGTGCTGTCTGCAGCAGTAATTGGTAGGAGAGAGACTTTCTCCTAAATTATTCAGAGCTGTTAACTAGAAGCCAGTCTGGGGTGAAATGAGACCATGGCATTAATTTTGGTTTAGTTTAGACCAAGGCAAAATAAGTGGCAAAGCTATTTTCACTGTCCATACACAAACACAGCTCCTCTGGTGTGTCAAGGAGCTGTGTTTGTGTATGGACAGTGAAAATAGCTTTGCCACTTATTTTTCACCTTTATCCTGCATGGATATTCTCTCACCAGAAAACCCCTTGGCAAATTTCATCACACCATAGCACAGGTATCATCACACCAAAGCCTGAGTGCACAAAGATGCTTTGCTATTCACTTCCTATTCCTTCCTGCTTCACTAGGTTCTGAGTTTGTTCAGGGAGGATGAAGAGGATGAATTACATGGTCAAAAATTACACTTGGTGGGTGTCATGGCTTCCAGCCAGAAGAGTCTGCACTCCAAACACGGCACTTAGTCCCTGTGGCTAAGCCTGGTAAGCAGCAATCATAAAAAAAGCCCTGGGGTAAGCAGATGGCTTGACTTTTATCTTGGTTTTCTAAATTATGCATCTAAGCCATGTTTCTAAGTTTACCCTCCATAGAAAAAGGCCAAAGTTTAACTGGCTTTTCCCCCCCTAACTTCTTTGGCCACAAAAGTTTCCAGTGGTGAAACAAATTCCTTCCAAATGCCAATAAGCAGCCTCAAACTCAACATCCTCATCTGCAGCCCCATGGGGGAATCTCGCCCTACAGTGGAGCCTTTGGATGATGTGTTTTAGCCCAGTGGTATCCAGGGGAAGGAATATTTATTTCCCATTCCCCCGGGTACTTCAGGGCCATCACTGCTATTTACAGGCTGACAGAGCTCAGCATGACACATGAACTTCTTGGGTTTTTCCACTGGAGCTGGGTGCCTGAGGCACTGCAGTGATCTGCCCAGCACAGCAAGCATCACTTGGTGGGCAAGAGAGAGGGACAAAAAAAGCAGCGTCCTCGAGTTTCTCAGTCCTTGGGACAGATCCCAGCCGTGTGATTGTATCTTCAGCAATTTAAATTGTGCCACGGGTGTTAACTCAGAGGTGATCAAAGAATGCAGTTGATGCTTCTTGTTCATCAGAAAATCCTCAGTGTTCTCAGCTTCCCCCTTGCTGTGGTGCTGCTGAGCTCAGCAGGTGAGAGGAGCTGACCAGTGGTTCATGGCTGGGCTCTCATGGCCCTCCCGTGGCTGCAGGCAGAGCAGGATGACCACAGGCAGGAAGACTAACCCGGGATGCTTCTAGAAAAATCCTGCCATGAAACTTTCCATCAACGGATGTGAGACTTGTGTCCCTGCTGCTCCCTGGCTCTTCTCAGGAATGAGATAGTCAAAGTCACTGTCTTCTAGGTTTGCCTTCCCTTGTGTTTGTAACTAGTGCCAAAGACCACTCAGTCCATGTCCATCCTCTCTTGCCCTGTTTTACCTGTGACCCTTATGACCTGCTACCTTGGATTTGCAACTGAGGTTGAGTCAAAGTTTACAGGTGAAGAATGGTTTTAACACTAAAGTCTGGTTTATCAAAACAGGATCCTCTTTCTAACAATTTCTTTGTCAATTGCTCTAGCATTTGGGACACTTCAGTGTCCAAATGTCATAAAATCATGAAATAGTTTTGGCTGGAAGAGACCTTAAAGCCCATCCCACCCCTGCCATGGGCAGGGACACCTTCCACTAGCCCAGGTTGCTCCAAGCCCCGTCCAGCCTGGCCTTGGAAACTTCCAGAGATGAGGCAGCCACAGATTCTCTGGGCACCCTGTGCCTCACCACCACATTAGAGAGACAAAAATAGGCATTTTTGGAGGCCTAGGTTCATAATTTAGAAATCCAAGATAAAGCATTGTCTCGGAATAGCATTTGAGCCACCAGCAGCCCAGGGTAAGCTCAGCTCAGCACCCCCGTGTTTTGGCAGGTTCTGTGCCAGTTTCCCTATGGAGATGGTCCATCATCAGCCTGGCTAGAGCCAAGCAGGCCCACAGGAAGGGCAATGGAGAGCAGGGACACCACGAGAGCCCGAGGGTCTCTGTTCCCTTCAGCCCAAGGACAGATCCCATCATGGCCAAGCACAGCAGTGGTGCCTGCAGGGAGAGGAGAGAGCAGACACCCTGACACAGCTCAGGGGGAGGGGATGCCTCGTCCCTTCACCCCAGCAGCTCCTGGGGGCTGTGGAACATCTGGCTGTGTGACAAGGGCCATTTTTTAGGAGAGCCTCTGAGCCGCTCCCAGGTTTCACGTCTTTATTCCCCAGGGCTTCTGGAAGCAAATGGAAAGTATTTTTCTCCTGATGTTTTCAGCAATCACATGCCAGGAACTGGCAGGAAGGACTGAGCATACTATTTTTTTTTTTTTAACATGTCATGGATGTAAAATTGCAGAGCAGTGACTCAGGACATGAGGGGAATATCATTTCCTGATGGATGCAGTATGTTGAGCCCAGCACATCCATGGTGATGGTCAAGCTGCCAGACTCCCCCAGCCCTGCCCATGCCACTTGTCATCCTGACCTTATGTTCCAGTCCAAGGGCAAAGGGGCCTATTTTTTCCTTTCTGTTAATTTTAAAGAGATAAATATAGAGTGAAGCGACCTCCTACCCCCATGGAAGTCTTTGAGTTTAAAGCCAAACATGTGAAATTTAGCAGTAGCTCTTTTTTATTTATAGGCTGCTCATTGTTTAGCTTAGCATGAGGTTATGCTGTGTGCCTACAAGCGTGGTTAATTAGCACAAGGTCAGCAAGCTTTGCAGAACAATGACGTGGGTTTTGTTAAATAATTATTTTATAAGAAAAAAAATAAGTTTGCACCAGCAAATAGTGTCCAATGTTGAAACATGATTGATTGTAGCCTTGAATAAAATTTCCCAAACACATATTTTTGTTTGAACAGTCACCTAGGTAGCTCTGGCCCCATTGAATTCACCAGGGCTCAGGTCTGGATTCCACCCTGACTCTGACACAACTCCCTGCATTTTTATCACCCAGAGCATGAGCTGTAGTCAACAAGAGATGGTCATCTTTAAGGAAGAAATTCTGTTCCCATAACAGCGAGCAGCACTGACCAAAAATAGGCTGTGATATAAAATTGGCTTGAAATTGAGACCCTTCCTAGAACTGTCCAAAGCTTTTTATTTTACCCACGCTGACTGCAGGACTAATAGGACACATGTCCATTAGTCTGCAGGAGGTTACTGTAATGAATAGTAATGGATTTGACAGCAACCCTGAGGTCACTCAGCGGCTCTGATGCTGCTTCCCAGTTCTCCCATGTTTGGCTTTCATCTTCCCTGATTTCTGCCTTCTGCCACATGCAGGAAATTAAAAAAATGATTGGGGTATTACTTTATGGAAAAAAAAATTAAAATTAAACTATGACCTAGATTTCTGTTTAGGGAAGACTTTACTTAAGGATCAGGGAAAGGGGCGCAGTTACAGTGTCTCCTTGGAGAGCCAAGCTTTTTCCCAAAAGGCTGGGGAAGCATGTCCACATGCTACAGAAAAGTGTTGGCAACACCTGTCAATAAAGCTACAATGATGTTTTTGGCTGAGGTGACCAGATCACAGAACAGTTGAGGTTGGAGATCTCTCCAGGTGTTTCTGGACGTGTCTAATCCAGCCCTCCACAAAGCTGGACCAGCTGGAAGAGCTTACCCAGGACTGCATCCAGGCAATGTTGGAATTTCTCCAGGCTTGGATAATTCACAGCCTCTCCTGACAACTTGCTGCCTTGTCCATCCACTTGCACAACAAACAAGTTCTCATTATGTTTAGGTGGAATCTCATACGTTTCACTTGGTGCCTGTTGTGTCTTGTCCTGGCACCACTGAGAAGACCCTGCTCCATCTTTACCCCTTTCCATCTATTTTTAGGGAGGACAGAGACAAACAAAGTTTCCCCACAGGAGATGAAGGTTGGACCTGAGGAGGATTTATGTGGAGAAACAAAGTTAAGTTTGCTAAAATAGGAGCTGTAACTGTAGTGAGGATCATCTGTGACTCCAGAAGAGCCCCAGGTGTCATCTTTTATGTCAGAGGGAAACACCATCCTGGAAAACACATCCTGGAAAAAGCAATCCCAAGTTTGGATTCACCCCAAAGCTGCTGCAGATGGAGGAGATTCCAGGCTGTGGCTGGGGACAGGAGGCTACTGACAGCCCTCCATGGGCAGGAGAATGTTCTTTTCAGCCAGAAAAAGATGGTTTGGGGGAGTGGGTGCTCTCAGGGCCATGTGGAACTGCCAGCATGGCCTCGGGGAGATGCAGAGGAGGGAGAGCAAAAAGCAGCACTCCCAAGGACTCGTGCCAGAGTAGATGGATGCTCTTCTCAGGCTGAGCCCATGGAGGGATGGCACAGCTTGGTAAGTGCCTGCAGAGACACCACGAGTGTGAGCAGCGGTGTGAGAGGGGAACCAGTGTCTTTTTGAGAGTACCAGAGAGCTGCAAATACCTGGCTAGGCAGAGCTCAGAGCAAATGCCTGCTTGCAGAGTGTCCTGCTGCCTCCAGAGAGGGCCGGTGTCTCCATCCATCACCTCCCAAGCTCTGCAGGATGAAGGGATGATCCTGGTGAAGGGACTGAACCAGCTGGGTGCTGCTTACTTTGCTTTGATGCTTTCCTACAAGGTGCCTGGGTGAGAAGGAAGAAAGGGACCCAAGAAACCAAATTTGTATGAATTTTGCATGGAGCTCTGTGTTCAGGCTGGCAGTCCTAATCATGCTGCATTTTCATTTCACTGAGAAGAAAAACATTTGGTTCTGAGATAGCTCTGAGTAGCACTTTATCTCCTGGGTGGTTGTTTTCTCTTTGGCATGGGGGGAAGTGCTGTACTCTTAAGTGACATGCCTTGTTATAAACATAGATTGGAGCTCCGTATGTTCTGGAAAACGTTTCCTCAGCTAGGACACACAGAGAGCACAGTGTGCAGCTCCTGCTAGACCGCGGGCAGAAATGCTCATTTGAGTCACCACAGCATCCAGCTTTGAGCAAAGGCTGGGGTTGTTGGTCCCCAGCTGAAACACAGGGACCCTGTCTCCCAGCTGGGTGTAACCAGGGACATCCTCCCAGCTGCCTTGTGTCTCCAGATCCACCTTCTAGCAGGCTTCCCTTTGAAGCACAGCTGAAGCTCAGGGCCCTGGGTCAGGCACCTGGCTTTGAACTGCGCTTTTTGGGATCACTGGGTGCCACAGGTGTGAGCAAACTGGCCACAGAACCCAAGAATTAACGGGACTTGGACCACTTTGATTTCCATGATGGGAAAAGATTTCAGAGCTGCACCCATTTTTATGTAGCTTTTGAAACTTAAATGGATTAAATTCTAAGCGTGAATTTGGGCTTGTTCAGCTTCTTCATTTGAGTCAAATTCCACATCATTTGTAGTCACGAAACATCTTTCCCCTCCACCTCTATTAAAGGCTGAATGTACAAATAAATTCTAAAAATATTTGGTATTTTCACATCAATTGTTTAAGTTTTGCATTAATAGTCCAAACCCATGGAGCAGCATCACTCTCTGGTACAACCACTCACCCCCTGCCATTTCAATCTGTTTCCTGGAGATGGACACCACAGGTCCTTTGAAAACACCCAGCATGCTGCAAAATCCTCAGAGTTCACATGGGTTCGAGATGGCTGTTCTTGTCCTCTGGAGACAGAAACAAAGCACGAAATGTACCAGCTGGATGTACCAGAGTAGATCTGTACCAGAAAATATGTTGCTTGCTTCTATGACAACACTGGAGACATGAGAGAAATAAGACACTGCACATCCCACACATGAAAGAGCTGAAGCTGCCTGCAATCCTGCAGTGACCAGAAAGCCCTCTCATCAATTAATATTCATGTTTATTTGTATGTTTTCATGACTCAGGTGTCTTGGTGCACAGCACCTGAGTCTGACATCTCCCTCCAAGACCCTCAACAGCAAGGCTTGAGTTGGCCATAGCTGTGGTGCCTCTGATCCAAATTTTAGGAGCTCTGAGGTGAAGGGAGCCTGTGAGAAATGAGCTGGTGGCAGCCCTGTCTTCTGCTCTCCTGATTACGACAGGAAAGGAGACAAAATCCCGCTCTGCAAACAAGACTATCTGTCAGTGGTCTGGTACTTCAGAATTTAAGTACTATTGCTACCAAGGGTGGTCCTAAAAGCAAGGTCCAAGTGCTGGACATCCCCACCTGGAATGCAGGGTCAGGAGTCTGGGGTTTTTCTTTTTCCCCCTCTACCAGGGTACTTGGAAGATAAAATGTCTTACTTGGCATATGAGCATAACCTCATATGCTGTAAAAGCAGTAATAAAGCGAGGACAACACATGGTGCCTATGGAAAGCATTCTGAGCCTGCCTTTGTGCAGGGCAGAGAGTTGTGGGTCCCAGTGAAGAGTGGTCAGGGCAGTCACAGCCCACTAATGTCCCCAGTCCCACCTGCAGAGGAACGAGGGAATGATAATTCCAGAAGTGACTCCAGGTGTAAATGGAGCCCTAACCTGCACTCCACTCCTAGAATGTGTCAGTAGGGATTAAGAAAGGATTCTCACAAGCAGGAAACACTGTGCTCTCCTGACTGGGACCTTTCTTGTTATTTCAAGGGAGCAGGAGCTGCCTGCAGCCCTGAAGGAGTCTGTGAGTGAGGGGCTCACTGGGGCTGACTCCTCAGCTCCTCTGTGGCTGCTCTCCAGGAGCTCCCGAGATGGAGAGGTTTGAAGGTGATATGCTTAACCAGCTTTCTGCTTGGTCAAGGTTACCAGTGGAGGGTTAGTTTGATGTTGTTGTTTCCTCCTCCTCCTCCTCCTCCTCCTCCTCCTCCTCCTCCTTAGTTCTCTGCTTCCAACTTCACTTGAGCCAGTAGGAGCTGGGGGAGAATTTTCCTGAATAATGTCAGCTTATAACTCTGAGCTTGGCATCTGGTGGTTCAGAAGCTGAAATCATTTGTGCTGCTGTCTGCACAAGGCTGGGAGCGATGCAGAGGAGGCAGCTTTAATTAAAACCAGCAGCCATAGATCATGAAGCAGCCTTATCCATTTGCAGGGCTCTGGAGAGTGCTGGGCAGTGGGGATGGAGATGGCCCCCAGCAGGACCTGGAATAGCAGCTGGGCAAGGAGCAGAGATCCCTGGGGCAAAGCAAACCTATCAGCCCTGCTTCTGGCCTTCTGTCCCCAGGCAGAGACCCCTAAACCCAACTACTCCACCATGTGTGACAGGGGTGAGCCCATGAACGTGCTGGGGCTGCTCTGTCCTGCTGACCAACGTGGTTGGTCAAGGCTTTGGGTAGGGGACATCCCGGGGACTCAGCCACCCCCACCCAGTGCCTACCTAAGTCTGAAACTCCTCTAGACTCCTGCTGCCAAACCACTGAATGGCCTTGGTTATTTGACGTGGGGCAGCAGTGGAGATGCAAAATATTTTGTATATGTATAAAAAAAAATTTACATCCCATCCCTGGAAGTGTCCAATGGACAGGTTGTACAGGGCTTGGAGCGACCAGATAATGGAAGGTGTCCCTGCCCATGGCAGGGAGTGGAACAAGATGAACTTTAAGGTCCCTTCCAACCCAAACCAGTCTGTGATCCTATAATTATATGCATTAAAACTGCATTAAAAAAATCTTGCCTAAAAAAATCGTTATGCAGCAGTGCATACAAAAAATACCTCTGTGCTGATTGTGCTGGAGAGAACATCCAGTAGTATAAGCCAATATCTGTAAATCCCTGTTCTAAAAGGTGAAGCAGCACATTTAAAGAGAAGCCTTTGGCTTTGTGCTCCAGGTTAAGGCAGGCTGAAGGTCTGCCTGCATTCTGCCCCTGGCCGTGGATTTGCATCGCCAGGGTCTGATCTAGTGCCCAGCAGAGCTCAGACTGGGAATATGCCTTTGCTTTTCATTAGAGGGTTGGATTTGCTGAAAGCAGCTAGATGTATAATTCATGAGCATTGCCTATGGAAGTCACAGACCAGTTTTCCTGGACTGCATTCAATGGAACAGATTTTCATGGAGCATGGCAATGGAGTTGAAAGTCTTGTGTGAAACTTCTGTCAGTTACGCACAGAGAAACTCATGAACATCCCAATCCACAAAAGACTACAGAATACTGAGTTCTGCCTCTAGGAATTTGAAAATTACAAGTCAGGCCTCAGTCTTAACTTTTTTTTCCTTTTCCTTTTTCTTCTTTTTTTTTGTTTTTGTTTTTGTTTTTGTTTTTTGTTTTGTTTTGTTTTGTTTTTGTTTTTGTTTTTTTGTTGTTGTTTTTTAATACAAAGAAACCACAGGGTCTTTATTTGCTTACTATCATTTAGTTCTTGTTCTCAAACACTGACTCTCATAGCTGTGGAAACTGAACACTCCTGCACATTATTGCTACCACCTGATGGATCTTCTCCATCTGGACTTACGTGTACTGCAGGTTATCACCCCTGAGCTTAGGAACCGGTAGCTGGTTTTAAAAATCTCCCAAACTGAGCCTTCCCAACCAAGCAAAGCACATCTGAGGGAAGAGCTTGAATCTGTGGACTTCATGAAGTGTTCAAGGCCAGGCTGGACAGGGCTTGGAGCAACCTGGGATAGTGGAAGGTTTCCCTGCCCATGTTGGGGTGGAACTGAAGGAACTTTAAGGTTCCTTCCAACCTAAACCATTCTGGATTCTCTGATTCTATGCATCTCTCCAAATAATGACTATGAGAAAGGAACATTCTTGGCTCCTGCTTGTCCAGGAGGAGCTGGAGCCTGCACAGTCTGTGCTGGCAGCAGGGGCAGAGAAGCTGGCAAAGCATAGAGTGCTCTCTGCTCTTGCTTTGGGATGACACAAAGAGATTATTTTAATCTTAGGTTTGAACTGCTGCCAAGCTTTTTTATATATATGTGTGTATATATATATATATATATATTTCTAAAGGAAGGCAAGCATGGGAAACTTATGGGTACATTTTAGCCATGTGAATTATGCTGCATCTGTTCCCATTCATTCTTCCCTCCTCCAGTTCCCAAACCTGACTCCTTGGACTGATCCCATTGCTCTGCCCGGAGAGTGGTGGCAAGTACAGCAAGCACCCAGGGACGGTGTTTTGCTCAGATGTTCAGGTGGTGGATCAGCTGCAGTAGGGAAAGACCAGCACACACAGAGGACTCACAACTTCAGATGTAGTAAAGTTTCATAACAGAAATCAACAGCTATCCAGCTTGTGTCCTTCCCCCTTGGAACACAACATAAGCAAAATAAGTCTTTCAAAAGTCACCCATTTCTGTGAAATGTTGCCCTTATATGTCCTTAGTTGTGGAAACTTTGGGGCTGCAAAGTGGCTTCTGAAGAACGTATGTAGAACTTGTCTAGATGTGATGTTGGATCAAGTTCATCAGCTGACACAGCTGCATTTAACCATCCAACACTTTGCCTGTTTTAACATGAATCTCCCTTGCTGTTGAGCATTTTATTTCAAAGCTGATCTCTTGAAACCAAGTCCCTGTTTGTGAAGAAATGGTGCATCTCCAAATCAAACTGGGCTGTGCTTCCTCCTGTGCCCACCTGGGCTTGTAGGGCAGTGTCTGGGGTCCAGGTTGCACTGAAAACATTCAGCACAGCTCTGCTGACAGCCTTTTCACCTCGGCAGTTAATCTCTCCTGCTGGCAACCCTTACTGTTCATCCATCCAAACTGAATGTCCCTTCCTGGAGCCAGGAGAACGTCCCTGCCAGGAGAACCTGGTGGGATGGAGGCAGCTGACTGATAAACTGAGTTATAGCTAAGCCTCTGCACCAAGAGAGCTGAAACACCCAGTGCCACAGTCATCTCTGAGGAGATGAGCTGCCTTTAGCTTCTCCCAGAGGGAAAGCTTCCCAGCATTCAGCTGGGGTGTTCCTCAGTGCTGGAACAGCTTTAGGAAGAGGATCAGGCTGTGAGGATCAGCTGTGCCACCCCGTTCAGAGCTGCCCTGAGTGCTGCAACCCAGGGCTTGTAAAAACTCACAGTGTGGCAGGTTCCTCCTCTCACAGATTCCTGAAGCTTTTGGGGAGGATTGAGCCTTGCTGGGCGGTGAGGTTCTAAGGAGCTGGGCCAAGGAGAGTGGGATTAGAGCCTGCAGGAAGCTTCCATGTAGAAAGCCAAGCTCTGACTCAAGCACTGATTTTGTACAGTGGCCTCCCATTGCTGCCAAGTGTGGGTGTTCAAAGTGGCTGGAAGTGCTCCCTGGCATGGGAGGTGTTCCCATTCTGTCAGGGGAGACAAAGAAAGGACATGGAAGGGAGGTGAAATAATGGATGCTCTGTTAGCCTGTCCTAAAGTGTGAAAAAGCTTAGAATAAAATTACACGAGCTTTTTGAGAACTCAGGAGATTGTGGAGGGCACGTCTGAGTGCTCCATCTGGGATGGGAGCTCTCCCAGCTCTCATTTGGTGCTGTGGAGGTCTGGTGCTGGATCTCAGAGAATTTGGCTGCTGCCATGTCACAGCAGGCTGAATCATTGACTGTTGAGTCTTAAAAGTGCTCTGCTTTTCCTCATGCCCTCTGCTCCTGTGCTGCTTCCCAGGTGCCCTCAGGTATCAACCTGAGGCTAAGCAGGGACATGTAGACCCTTGGGCTCTCTCCAGCACAGGGTTTCAGGACATTTCTGACTCAAAGGTGGGTTTTGACTTTTGTTCTCTGGGTTTTGGGGAGTTTTTATTTGTTTATTTTACCTTATCAAAGTAGTCAAACTTCTTATTTCTTAAGGAAAACAAACTTTTCAAGAAGATGGTAATCATTTGGAAGGCTTGAGAGGTGCTGAGGTTCCGTGCTCATTTCTGATGGCCCATCTGGCCAAGGTTTGACTCTGGTGCCTGAGACTCCCTGCTTGAGCATCAACAGCATTTGTATTTCTGCAATTTGCCAAAAAGAATAATTTTGGTACTACTCAAGAGGAGGGTGGGGTTTTTTTCTCTCAGCATTTGTGCAACACCAAGTCTTGTGGGGCCACCTAGAAGGGATCTGTGTTTCCTAAAACACCAGAGCTCTGAGCTCTGACGGTCAACAACTGAGAGTGCTTTTATTCAGGCTTTTAAAATATCTACATAGCTCTAGCTTTGGTGTCCAAAGTTTTCTGTGTACATATATTTTTATTGTCTCCTTGCAATCTCTTTTTGGCTTTGACCTTTGAAGGATAGTAAAATGAATCTGTTTATAAGAGTGCTGAGCCAATGTGGAGACACCTGGGTTTTCTTGCCTCTTCTTTTTGTTTTAGGGACCTTCAGCAAGTTGCTTAGTTTCTTTTGACCTTCCGTTCTTCCCTGGCTTAAACACTTGGGGAACCTAAGAAAAATGTGCTGTAAGAGACTCAATAGTACTGTGACTTGTGAGTGAGAAATGAGAATTACTTAGAGATAAAAGATTATTAACATAGTGGGAATGTCTCCTGGAAACTTAATGCAGGATATCAAATGTACAGTACATTTTAAATGTCTGTAAAACCAGACTTTTTATTCTTGCAGAACTTTTGAATGGCTCCTGAGATTGATGAGTACTGGCTGGCTGTGTACGGGGGTGTGTGGAGACTTGCCTGAAATTTATTTAAATTTCCTTGGAGATCATGTGACTTTCTTGAGGCCAAAAGTCCCAAATCAAATATTTATTGTGACAATCAGCACGTTTGCCTCAGTGCATTTGTGACAGATGCAAGTATGCTATTCTTTTGCTAAAGAAGAGTAGGGCAAAGCAGTGATATCACCCTCCAGTTAAGGATGTGGGTAAGAGCTGGGAAGGGCAGAGGACAGCCTGTCCTGCTCTTGGACAGGGCTCACATAGCCTGGTGACACAATTATAAATGTCCCAACAGGTCTGCCCAGGCTGCTGGGTTTGCTCACTGTAAACAAGTCTCCAAGCCATGTCACAGGAGCTCGGGTGTCCTGTAAGCAGATCTCTCACTCTGGGAGATGGAACCTGTGCCAGGACCCACAGTAATGCAGCTCTGCTCACAAGGGGACACTGAGGGGACAAGGACCCCAGTCCTGATGGGGCATGTCTGAAGCTACATTTTAAGGAAAACCAGCAAAGGGTTTTCAGAAGCAGTTACAAAAAGAGTTGTTTCACTGTTTGCTGTGAGCAGAGGCAGGAGGACACCCCCAGATGCTGAGCATTCATTACTGGGGCTTTGCTGGCATAGCAATTGGAGGCACTCAGGAGCAACCTCAGCCCGGTGGGCACAGATCCCTGCAGGAAGAGCACAGCCCGTGTTTGTGCAGTGGGATGCTGTCCTGCCCCAGTGGGTGTGAAACCACTCTGGGGGTCTCACCTGCACAGCCCAAGGGGGTGCAGAACAGAGGGTGGCCACTCATCACCTCAGCTGCCAAAATTTGTGGGGAAGAGACAATTACAAGTGCTAAAGATGCCAATTAGACCTCCAAATAAATAGTCTTCTGTGGCTGGGAGAAGCACCACTACTTCCCAATACATGGGAAGCTGTGTGGGTGTCAACAGAAACTCCAAGCAGCCCGTTGAGGCTGACATTTTATTCCTGGTGGAATTTGTTCATTTATTGTTTCCCCAGTAGACATTTGGAGTAAGGTACCTGCTTGTTCAGAGGCTCTCAGTGAGGTTTTTATTGTCAGTATTGATTAGGAGCATGGAAGGTGCATTTTACGAAGAGGTGCTCTAATGTGATAACCTCTGAATAATTATTTCCTACATATGGTCAAACAAAACATGAAAGCAACACAATACTACAATCTTCATATGAACTCAGTGCTTAATTACATTTTCTTCAAATGGATGCTAAATGACAAAGATATCTTTTCATGGACTAGAATTCATCGCTATTGCCTTATTTTATTCAAACTTATGGATACATGTCTTGTGGTCTGTTACTTTCTGTGCAAAAATGATCTCCTCTGGTGCAAAATTCTCTCTTGCAAGGACCGTTAACAGCAAATCATCCTATGGGTATTTAGTTAAAGAACATTTGAAATTTTCAGCTGAAGAAAAGGGAATCGATTGGAAAACCCTCTGAAAACTGGATGACTGTGCTGGCTCTCTATCAGTCAGCTCTTGAGTTGATAAATCAAAGCTTTACCAACTCCAGTGTCTCATCAGGAGTGCCAGTAAATAAGGTACGAGGCTGTTCTTTGTCAGAGCCTTGATGTATGTGTGTGGTAGGAATGAGCGGATGGCTTTGGATTTGTCAGGCATCAGAAATCCCCTCTGGAGAGCCTGACCCATCTGTTTTCCCAATCTCTGCCTGGGTTCTGGACTTGGTTACGTGACTTCCCCTTGAGAACATTTCCTCTGAATATTATTCATAAATATTTCCAAGAAACCAACAAACTATTGTTTGGCTTCTGTCTTAATTTTGTTCTTTTTTTCTTTTTATTTTTTTTTTCTGGATAGCTTTTCAGCAGGGAACATTATTGCTGGGGGTCTTTTCAGCAGGTTCGGGAGGGGGGGTTTATTGTTCTGAGTTTGGGCAGTTTGTTTGGATGGCTGTTGACTTCATTGTTGTTTTTCCCCTCCATTTCTGACAGTCTGGGGAAGTAGGTGGTTCCTGTTTTGTCTTTTTGACCATTAGTGAATTATTTACACAGGCAGGCTTTTCTGGGGATGAGGTTTTCTCTGCGTTTTGCTGCTTGCTCGTAGGGTCTGTTCCATCTTAGGGCACTTTTTGTTGTTGTTCAGCTTTTGTTACCCTAAAGTTCAGTTTGCTCTTTGTAACTTCCAAGTGGCTCCTGTGGCTGGGAGCTTCTGTAGCTGTTTCTTGACAGCTTGACTTACAGCCTACAAGTACTTTTCCTACTGCTCAGGGAGAGTGCAGGGCCAGGAGCTGGACTTCAATGATCCTTGTGGGTCCCTTCCAACCCTGGGTACTCTGTGACTAAATCTGTGGATGAGGGAAAGCAGTGGATGCCACTTGCCTTGTGTTTAGTCAGGCTTTGATGCAGATTTTTGCAATTTTCTTGTATCCAGTTTGGAGTGTTACTGTCTGGATGGGTGGACAGCTAAAAGTGTGGGAAAAGTGCCAGGATTATTGGGTTAGATTAGTGGTCAGTGGTTTGTGCTCTATCTGGAGGATCCTACAAGGGGGGGTACTCAGGATTCTCCCAAGCCCTGTCCTGCTCCTGCTTTGGGAAGGAGGGTGACTGGAGGCATCTGACTTTGAAGAAAGTGGTTTGGGAAGGGTGAGCAGTGAGCCCACTGTCAGGTCATCCAGGACTTCCATTGGAGCGATTTCTTGATTTTCAGGCTTAGATAAACCTTTTGCATTGCTCTACAGTACCCAAATAGCCCCTCTGAGGTTTATTTCCTCAAGTGCTCATCCCACGTGGCATTAAAAAAATCCAAACCAAACAAACCACCCCCCAAAAAAATCACAAATAAACAAAAAACCAAAACCACACACACACAAAACCCAAAAAAACCCAAAAAAACACAGACACAAAAACTCCAAACACACAAAAAGCACTCCAAATAATACCAAACACATTTATTCATTGGCTTTACCACTCTATAGGTTACACTAGGTATTTTATCCACCTGCCTTAGCCAATTCTCAAAAAAGGCCACCCCAGAATGTGTTTTATCCCTAAGGCATCCCTTCAAATAGGTTTCTTCCTTGTGTCTCTGCCTGCCCTCCTGAATATAATTGGGCATCTCTAGTGTAACAGGTCAGCTTTAAAAGATTCAACAAAATTTACAACTGTTTGCACAAACGGTGAAAACTTGAATTTTCTGTATTTTCAGTTGAAGGAAATTAAAATCTGGAAGCTAAAAGATTAGGTTGGGGTGTTTTTCCTCATTCCTTTTCATCAGTCCTGCACTCACTAAGAGTTATATAATGGAGGGTGCTTCCTCCTGCCTTGCTTTCTTCCCCTCACCTTATCCACCCTGAAGGTTGGTAGGTGAACATCTGGGAGGTGAAGATCTGGACTAGCAGCAGAGGAGGGCTCCTGCAAGCCTGAAAGAGGCAATACCACTTCTCTTGCCATGCCTTCCTACTTGAACTTCCAAGTGCAGGAAAACTGGTCCCAGCCTTCTCACCAACCCCCTGACCTGGGAGCACCAGGTTTTCTTTAAACCCAAGCTGCTCTGAAGCTGTTTCATCAACTCTGTCAAAGGCCACAGTTCCCCACTGAACTCTCCTGCCAGGTGGAGCCTGTTTTGGACAAGTGGCCATGGGTTCACATGTGTCAGACCTGAGCCACCTTTCCCCCTTTTCCTGGGCTCCTTCCCTTATCCACACTGAAATCTCCCAGCTGGGAAGAAACTCTGACTTTTCATTACTTTGGCATTTATCAATTCCCTTTTTCTGCAGCCTTAAAAAAGTGAAAATGAGCAGGCAGTTACTTCAACACCTTCATGAAAAGAAATAGAAATATTATAAGCCGATTTCACTCCTGTCTCATTAAAGGGAAAGAAATAGCCTGTGGTATAAATATGCAATTAAAAATAGTAGCAATTAGAGCATCTCAAGAATGAAACAGGAGCTTGCTATGAGGTAGAGCTGCTTTCCTTTTTGCCTGTGCTTCTAATTCCAAACTCTTTGACGTCGGGATCTAATCTTAACAGCTGATGCTCAACTTCTGGTTTTGCCACCCATGTTAAATGTCATGATGAAAACTCAGCTCTGCCTCAGACCTTTGCTGCCTGTCAGTGGTGCCAGGATAGCCACACCTGGAAACCCCTGCATGCTTTTGCATGGATCAGCTTCATTTTTTTGTGGACAAAGGAAAAAGATGCTTTCTGGGGTGAACCTGGGGCTCCTACTCTCTCATGTGCTGCTTGGAAAAGTGATATTTGGTGCAAGCTGAGACATCAGATCACTAAAGATCAAACAGTCCCTGTGATGGCCCTATTTCATAGAATCCTGCAATGGCTTGGCTTGGAAAGGATCAAGATCGTTTAATTCCAGCCCCCTGCTATGGGCAGGGACACTTTCCACTAGACCAGGTTGCTCAGAGCTGTTTCAGTAGAGCTAATTGGTGTAGGTCAGACTGGGAGCCTCTGGAGCCCCAGCTGCATTTCTGCAGCATCCTTGAGGCTGTTTTGAGCTCTGAGACACTTCAGTGAATGCAAATACTTTTCAAATGAATTCCCCAATCCAGATACCCACCTGCAGCCTAGTTGCTCAAGGCTGGCAGTCGTGGCTGACCCAGTGTTTGCTCACCACTACCTCCATGTAGTGATTTTCTAGCAGAGCTTGCCAACACAAAGGTCACCACAAACGATATATCTCCATTAATCCTTCTCATGCCATGCTTCTGGAGCCAGCTGCTCCTCCTGCACCAGTCCATGTCCCAAGGTGAAGACATTAGGATGGGCAGAAGTGACAGCAAATTGAGATTTCAACTCCCTGTGCTGCTCAGCATCTAATCCCTTGTGCCCACAGCTGCCTTCAGTCAGAAAAACAGAATACTTTAAAACCAGCACATATTCCCCTCCTCTCCATTCTTTTTGACATATCCTAGCTGTATTTCTAGTCTATTTTTGACATATTGTTACTAAAACCTGGAAGGTTAAAGGCTGGGCAGGGAGGTGGTAGCAGCAAGGCTCTGTTTCGAGGAGTGCTTTCCATTTGGGGATCAAAGCTCTGTGCATAGCATGGAGGTGCCCTGAATTTTTTAGGCAGTGTCTCCCATCTGCAGTAAGGAATTACACGGGCACAAAGCAGCATCTTGTGCTCCTGACACATCACATCCCCTCCACAGCAGTCTTGAGCATGACAAAGAGCTGCTGTTACCAGACTTGTGTCTAGACACTATTGGCTTTTTGTCATTAGTCGTTGTACACTCAGATCCTTTCTAAGAATAACAGCATTTGATGTGTTCCTCAGGTACTTGGCTGTGTGTGGATGGCCCCAGACGTGTGCAGAACTCTGCACACAAGTGGGTGGATGAATAGGACCTGCACAGCCTGGATCTCTTGCCACCTGGGAAAACCTGTACTCACCTGGGAGCAGTGCAGATGAAGTGGAGTTTTACAGGGATTAGTCACTGGAGTGCTGCTGGCCTCACAAAGAGCTATTTCAGCATTCCTATCCCCTGTGCTGCAGGCAAACTCATGCTGACTCAACCCTCTGAGCAGCCCTTGTGTCCCTGTCTGTTATCATCATCTCTTAGTTTTTGCTGTAACATCTTGTTTGTCCCCATTGAGATGGCAATTTCATTGGGGCAGGGAGCACAACTCAAACAGAGGAGTTTAATTACCCCAAACACTCTTTTCATTGCTCTCACAGGGATTTTGGCTTCCATGGCTCAGGGACATGGCTCTCCCAACAAACACCCTGTGTCTGGGTTGGAGACAGTGCTTGCAGCAGTGCCAAGCTCTGAGGTTCTCCTCACTGCTGAGACCTGCAGGGATGTCCTGCACCCTCTTGGAAGGAGGAGCGGATGGTGGATTGTGGATGGGGCGGACACAGCAGGGTGAGCCAACAGCAAACAGGTCAGCACAGTGCTCCTGGCTGCCAGCAGAGCTTGGTGGCTGTCAGGTGGGCTGTCAGCACACCTTGGCCATCAGGTCTGTGTGGGTGCTGACAATGCCATGTTGCACTTCCTTCTGTGCACACGGGAACAAGCATAATCTTGGCGTTCCTATTCTCCCTGGCTGTCCTTATTTTTGCTCATAGGGTGAGCATTTGTTTGCAGGCCCCCCAGGCCACCCGGCATCACCCAGGTTTGTCACAAGCCCAGGAGTGACCCTGGGAAGGGATGTGTGTCCTGGCTGCTGCAGGCACTGGGAATGAGCTTGTTCCCAGGGCTGTATCCTGGGACGGGGCAACAGGAGACAGCACAGAGCCTCTGCCCGGAGCAAACCCCAGGGCACCACCCTGACTGATCCTGCTGGGACAGAACCAGTTCAACCAGGACTTCTGGGCACGTCAGTGCTTCCTTCAGTCAGATCCTTTCTGACTTGAGCCCTTCTCTGGCCCTCCTAGCCACTTTGCTCACAGCCTTGGTGCTGTCATAAGATGCAGACTCTTGTCTAAATGCTTAGATAAAGTGTTTACATATTTTGTTGTTTTGTTCTCTAGATAGTTGTGCTTAACTGGCCATGCAGTAGGATGTTCTTCCTGCTGTATGTCAAAAGGCAATTGGGAAGAACTGGATTTTTTAAATTTAAGGCAGGGACCTGCCTTCTGCATGGCATCAGACCAACAAGTATGGAAAAGCAGCATCCATCTGAGGTGTGGAAGAAGCTTAGAAACAGGGACCCAACCCTTGAGGCTGACACCCATCTGCTTTTTATTAGATTCCTCCTTTGTCTCCACTTGGCAGCCTGGGAAGTGCAGAACTGTCCCAAACACAGTTTTTACTCATGCTGTCACAGTCCCCAGTTCTACTTGCTCCAAGAGCATTTAGAATGTTTTCTCTAACTCTTTGCAATCCCCATGCTCTGTATGCTTCTCCTCCAGGCCTTTAGCTGAAGGCACAGCAACATCTCCTGGATCCGGGTGGCTACTGCAAGTTCAGTCGTCAAAGTGCGACCATCAAATCCCAGAGTTCCCTCAATTTGAGAAACTCTGGATTTTTTCCCATCATGCAGGTGCCAGGGATGCCTCAGGGGTAGTGTGTGTCCCGCCCATTTCCTCACCTTTTCCTCTTGGAAACTGCCTGTTCATTGTTCAGATGTCCCTCAGGAAAGTTTATGAGACCTGATGAGGCAGACACCAGGTTGTGTGAAGCATTTAGAGGGAAACCAGGGAAAAGGAACTGGATTGGTAGCACCACACTAAAGGAGACAGGAGGGATTCACCCCATCAACAAGAGGTGCAAAATCGCTGGATTTTATTAACAAGCAAAGGGTGTTCTGTAAAGAAAAGCAACTGGGGATGTGCACTGTGGGTATCCCTGGCCCAAGGATAAGGAAATCAGAAGAAGGAGCCACCAAATGAGGTTCTCTGCATGGAAATAAGGCAAAGTGCTGTCCTTGCTGACCTCCTCTATAAGAAAGAGGCAAATGCAGAAGGGCAGTGGTTGGCACCTCAGAGGAAAGACAGCAGCAGTGGGGCCAGGTAGGATTTGTGTCTCAAGCACATCTTCCCTGCTTGCAGTGACCACACATCCTGGTGCCACCTCAGGGTACACAACCTCCAGGGGCAGAGCCCAGCTGGATGCCAGCCCAAGCCCACCTGCAGCTTCCCTCCTTTCTCCTTCTTGCATAAAAAGGTGGAAAATGCTGGAAGTCAACAGTTGCTCCCATGGCTTAGAGGAAACTGGAAGGAGAGCGAGGGTGGACATGAATGTAGATTTCTTGTCTGGTGCCATGAAAAGGCACTGCTTGTGCTACAACAAGCCCGGCAGCATCAGCAGCCAAATTATTTGTTTAATTATAACTGCTGTCCTTGATGCATCTTGACTTGCTAATTAGTATTTTAAGTGCTTGTGAAATAGTTTGGATTTATTCCTTCATCTTTCTGACACATCTCTATTGCCATTGCTATTCCTTCCTCCTGCCTTGTGCCATCACCTAAGTAACATCATTTCTGCTTCCAGACGGGCTGAATTCTCTAAAGTGGGAGGGAAACAAACTTCTTTGCTTATTCATGCACAGGGAGCTCTTATTTGCATGAGAAAAGAAGAGGCTGTGGAGCAGCACGCCCTAAAATCTGGGGAGAAGGGAATCTATGCTCTAGGCAGGGAATAATGAGGCACAAACGTGGATAAACTGATTTTCTTGTTGTTGTTATGCAGCATTTCTAGGTTTTTATACCCTGTTTTCATCACTCAAACCACTCCACTGAGCTGATCCATGGCAATGGTGGGCTGGGAGCAGCACTGGCAATCTCAGTGGGATTGCAGCAGGCAATTGCTCTGGTGACGCATGCAGGCGGTGCAGAGGGGACGTCCTACATGACTGGATTCCAAAAACAGCCACGGGTTTCTGAATGGACACCATGGCTGCTGTGTCAGACTGCTAAACTGGGTTCAGCAGGAATGCTGGCAGGCGTGGACAAAGGTGCAGCCATAGGGGGACTTGTTGGATCTGGACATTAGCTGAGGAATTTGTTAAATTGCCCCCACAAGCAGATGAACTTTGAATTTCCCCTACAGGGAACCTCAAATGATGCTTTTTTATTTTTTTTGCACATCGTATCTGGAAGCTGTACAAAGGACAAAAAAAAACCCTTATTTCACAAATTTCCTCTCAGTGTTTGAAATGTTTCTTTCTGTAAGTATGAAGATGGGAACTATTAAAAACCATTTTCAACAGTTCTCAAAGCACGCAGTCATGGCAGCTGCTATTTATGAATGATGTTTGGGAGGTTCTGTCAATGGAAGAACAAATAGATTTCTGTACGTGCACGATTCTGGATATTTAGCACACAGAGGCACTTCCCAAATGTTTTGTGAGAACAAAAAGCCCTTTCCCTGGCTGTTTACAGATGACTTGCAAAGAATAAGTGAGAGGTTCAAGCGTGGCTGAACCGAGCAGCTGCTGAGAATTCATATAAATGGTTTCCAGCCCTGTTCTTCCACAGACTCTGCTTTGGAGGCTGCAGAAATGAGACACATTGCAGGGTAATGCTGTCCATCACATCAGGGGTTAGAAAGAAATCTTGTCTCATTTCCATTCTCCCCACCTCCTCTTTGGAAGATTATTCTTTAAACGTTATCACTGCTGAAAGCTTTTTAGTGTTTCGGTTCCAGCCACGATCTCATGGGCTTTGATGAGTTTTTTGGAGCTGAAAGAAGCTTGTGTGAACAAGGAAATGAAGACAATCCCTTGCACCTGGATGCCATGTGCCCTGGGATGTGTCCATCCCTATAATGAAAAATGCTCACATCATCCATCACCTTTGATTTCCCCAGCATTGATTCTGAACTTGCATGGCTTCAGTGGGGCAAAGTCTGGCTTTCCAAATTTCCAAGGCTCTCCTGTGTATCTTTTGTAGTGATGAAGTGCTGAGATGAAGAACACAAGATTTCTTTCAAAGCCAAGTTGGCCTTCAATTCCTGTGTTGCCAATGTCTGCATCCAAAAAAAGCTGAAAATAAAGTCACCTGTAAGGTGTCCTCTGCATCCCCCATCACCAGAGCTAGTAAGATAATCTCCCATTAGGCCATAAAAATAGGTTTTAAGTCACAGAAACATTTTGCTTCAACATAAGCAGTTGGTTTTTGTAAACTTCTTTTACTTCTCCTTGTTTGTTCATGAATTGGGAATCTCTCACATCCTATACAGAAGCTGTTTAGGGACATTTCTTTCTTTGTGGGTGGGGTTACTGAGCCTGCAGGAATACTTGGCTCAGACTGAGGCCTCAAAGGCTATTTAAACCAAAACATAATCAAAGTAAAAATGCACCTCTTAGGAAGATGTTTCTGCACAGCTGGTACAGAGCAGGAAGAAACCCTCAGTGGTGCAACAGAGCTTCCACAGGGCTTGTTAGACTGGACCTACCACTCTGTTGTGCTTGAAACTTGTGGAGAGAGTGTCTTCCCACCTCTGAAATACAGGCTTCAGTCAGGGCATCCTGAGGAGAGGGTGAACCAGCAGGGACTGCTTTGTCTAACACATCCTCGTGCATTGGTCTGGAACATGGAATAAATATCTTCACTGTCAGATGTAAGACATCCTTTAATTTTTCACGGTGGCTTGCTCTGGAGTGTCAGAGTTCCTACTGGAATATCCACTAGAAAAAGGAAAGGATGAATGGTGCTTGTGCTCCACTGCCCTGACACAACAAGGGAATGGAATAACAAAAAATCTTAAATTTACATCCTTTCTGCAAGGAGCAGTAAGATGGCTCGTTCTGCATCAGCTCCTACCTTCACCCATGAATTTCTTAGGCTACAGAAATTGATTAAATTTGGTCCAAGCTGATGTCTCTTGGGTGGGAATGGGTGTCACATGAACATCTGTCCTGCACAGAACAGGGACATCTTAAGGACATATTCAAAGCAGGTGATGCTCTGGGTTTTGTGGACAGCTTTGGGAATGTGTCTCTTTTTTGGTCTCCAGATACAGTAAGTACCAAGAATGAAGTTATTATGAAAGCTCTCAGAAACCTGAGTCAAGGTAAGCCACACTCCAGACTGAAAGGTCATGGATACATAGAACCTTTTAGGCTGGAAAAGACCTCTGAGATCAACTCCAACCGTTCCCCTAGCACTGCCAAGGCCACCACTGACCCATGTCCCCAAGTGCCACATCTACACAGCTTTTAGATGCCTCCAGGAATGGGAACTCCACCACTACCCTGTGCAGCCTGTGCCAGGGCTGGACAGCCCTTTCCATGAAGAAATTTTCCCAGTGTCCTGGCACAGCTTGAGGCCATTTCCTCTCATCCTGTCCCTGTTCACAGGGAGCAGAGCCCGACACCCCTGGGTGTCCCCTCCTGTCCAGAAGTTGTGCAGTGCCAGAAGGTTCCCCCTGAGCTTCCTTTTCTCCAGGCTGAGCCCTTTCCCAGCTCCCTCAGCTGTCCCTGATCAGATTCGTGCTCCAGTGGTCAAGTGGTGGTAAAAAAGCCCTGGGGACTTGCTTGGAACTTCAACTCCCCCGTGGGTAGAACCAGCTGGGCAGGTGTGCACACAAAATCTTTGTCATTGGTTGAATTATTTTGTGGACTTTTCCGTAATTCAGTACCAGTAAAAGGAGGAGTTGTGACCTGGAAACTTGCTACCTGGTTGGTGTGGACAGGTTCCTGTTCCGTTTCCTTGGAGCAAACACCGCTTTTTCCTTCCAGCTCTGGGAGCTGTGCCCCCATGCACAGTGGCTCATGTTGGCTGCTGACACGTGGCCAGGACTGTAGGCAGATATCTGCAAAAAGATACATATTCCATTGGGATTGTTGAGCTGACAGAGAATGCCTGGGACAGACTTCACTCAATCCTGCTCAGATGCTGGACACTCCTGTCACCCGCCCTTTAGATCAAAAGACTGATGGCCCAAGTGCATAATAATGATTTAATAGAGACCTAGGGGGACTGAGAAGTCAAGTGTTTGACAGCAGTGGTCTGCTTTCCCTGTTGTTCTGACAGTTCCCCTGTCAGGCCTTATCACACAGTCACTTCTGAGTCTGAGGGATGACAAAAAGGATTAGCTTTTCCAAGCTAGATGACGTTGGAAACAAACATCTTTCATCTGCCAAGTATTCCCTGTTGGAGCTGTTCCCAGCCCAAAGGCTGCGAGGGGCTGTTGGGAGCCACATGCTTCCTGCTTCTCCCTTCTGCTGAGGGATGAGCACCAGGAATGGCATCCCAGAGCTAAGGCAGGCACATGCTTGTGGGAGCTCTCATCCCAGGATTGTCACCAGTGCTGGGTTTCTGCTCAGCACCTTGGAGTTCCAAATTGTGCAGCTAGAGATAAGCAGCTGCAGTGCATTAATGCACCACAGCATTGGTGCCATTTGCATTGATCAGCAAAGCATGCACAGGATGTAGGAGTCAGAGGTCAGAGGGAAGGTGCTCTGTGGTCCTGAAACACTGTTGGATTGCATCCATGCTCACTCTCAAGTCAGTAGGAGCTGGCTTGTTATACTATTACCTTTTTCTTCTATTTATCTTTGATGAACTCTAAAAAAAATTGGTTTTATTGTAAGATCAGAGCAGTTCCACTGCATGTGTCAGAGGTGTCTCCCAGACCTGGGGGGTAAAACCTTACAAGGCACCACAGAAGCAGACAGATTTATGGAGGAGAGTGTTGAGGAGGAGAATTCTTCTGCTCTAACAGGGATTTGGGATTAGGACTTTAGTTGAGCACCTGAGAGGTGCATGTCAGTGGAAAGAGGAACCCTGCAAGTACTTGTGTTTACTGCCTGCAAGATATCAGCACAGCAGAGCTGCAAGTGACCAAAGGAAGGACCAGCACACCCACATCTGCCAAAGGATCCCCCTACCCCAAGCTGGCATACTGACTACATCAGTCATGCTGGACCTTGGATTAGTTTGTTGCAAAGCAATCTCTGTTCATGAACATAATTTTAAATGCAGATGAAGACCCAAATCCATCTACAAAGATGAGCCCCCAATTATAAGACAAGCTAGTCTAAAATGAAACCTATTGTCAGTTGAAGTGCCACCTTTGTGCCACCAAAGGACACAGGAGATGCGTTTCAACCCACTTGAACAATCAGGCTTGTTCCAGCACCAACAGTAATAGTCACTTTTCCAGACAGAATTGACATTATAAATGAGTCGTTGGTTAATTTCCTGTTTTGTTAACATCACTGATTCTACAGCTATGTCCTTAAGCAACAGTACCTGAATATAAAGTACCCAGCAGCAAAATTATAACTGCATTTGGATGCAGAACACAACCTTCTTCTAACCAGACTCTCAATCCCAGCCAGAATTTCGAGGTTACTCATGCAAAAATAGCTTGTCTGGCTGAGTGAATGTGAGGGCTGTTCCTCAGCAGCGTGAGCCTTTGGCCATCAGCAGCTGGGAAGCAGCTCAGGAATATCTGTCTTTTCAGAGACACCCAAACCCACCTCCCAGGGAGCTCCTTGTGGAGCTCAGAGCCATGTGAAGGAGCCCAAGAGCTGGCCCATCTCCCATCAGCAGTGCTGGCTCAGCTGGGTCAGACCCTCACCCTGCTCCAGCCAGAGCCAGAACACATCCAGATTTGCTGCTTTGGATAAGGTCACCCACCAGATTCACAGCTGCTCTAGCATTTTAGGACATTAAAATAGCATGAGTTTTAGCACTCGTAGGGGCAGAACCACACAGGTGAGCCATGAGGATGCTGGTCCTCACCTCAGTGGGTGGAATTCCATCTCTTGTGGAAAAGCTCTGTGCTGGAAGTCTCGTGGGAAGTGTCCCTGCCCATGGCAGGGCAGGTAGAACTGGATGATCTTTAAGGTCCCTTCCAGCCTAAACCCTCCTAGGATCCTGTGATTCTCTTTTCAAAGCCCCCCTCCAAAATTTGGCACTATATTTGATTACAACTTCTGTGTTTCCTATCCCAGCCTTCCAGGAATGTGTCCTGCTCCTGGGCAGGTGTTGTAAGGAAAGCTTCCAGGCAAAAAACTAAGGAAAGGGGGTAAAAAGTGCAGGAATGTCCCTCACAGGGGGAGCAGCCAGTTGAAAAAAACAAGGACCATGAGTAGTAAAACTAATGGTGAGGAACAAGCCAGAAGCCCATGTCGTGCAGCTGCTGGAGCAGAAAGCAGAGCCTTAACACAGCAATGGGATATTTTTTCCTTAAAGAGTTTGCATTGCTCTCCATAGGAGTACAAAAAGACCTTTGCTCACCTTGCTGTGGCAAGTTATAAATAGAGGTTAAAAAGATTATTTAACTTGACCACTAGCATCCACCTGCGGAATAAAAAACCCTTTAAACCTAAATTATTTGATGTAAGTAGGACAGTCCAACTTTTATTCTTTGCCAGGAGCTTGGTTAAATAAATGCATTTCTCTGAGTGGAAAAAATTAACTTCTCAGTAAAATCTGTCAGAAAAAGCTTCCAGTGGACAAGGCATTGATAGGCTAATGGTGACACATCCCCAGACACTCAAAAATACTCTTTTTTCCTTACCAAATCTGCTTTTGAGATAAATAGCCCCACTCTCTCACCTACACCTGTGTGTTTTTATACACGCCCCCACACAATATGTATATATGAATACATAACTATTTATTCCCAAAACTTAAAGCAGCTTTTAAATCATGTGACGAGATGTAAATACTCATCTCACAGGCTCATACCCATGCCTGAAATATCAGGTGTGCTCCCACCTGGTTTGGAGCTGGCTCTGGACCCATCAGATGGCAAGTGAGAGATATAGATTCTGATCCTATACACCTCCAAGTCACTCCAGCTAAACCGTGTTTCCTTGGCAGCTGAGAAGTGGGATAATAAGATTTCTACTCCAAAGATACGTGCCCAGAGCACCAGGCCTTTAATTATGCAAAGGACTGGAGCCAGCTTCCTCCTGCCTTTTCAGATAAGTGGTTTCACTGAGAGATTACAGCGAGCAGAATTTGGCACCTGGCTCTGCTGGCAAGAAGGGGCTTTTGTTCTTTGCCCATGCAGTCCCTGCCACGGAAATTTGTGCTTATCCCAGGATCCACCCGAGTGGATCCAGTTGTCACGTCAGCAGATTAGTGCCTACAAAAGACCAGCAGCCCTGGGCAGACATTTAGCATCCCCCAAAACCTTGGAGCTGAGTGGTGCCAATGCCCATTTGTCCTCTTTGTCCCCATTCTAGAAAGGGAGCAAGCAAACCCTGTTCCTGCTTAGCTGGGTGTTGCTGGTAGCTGTTTTTCTGCAGAACAAACTGGTTCTGTGTGTGCCAGTGATACCTGGGCCATGGCAAATTGCAGAAACCAGCAGAAATTCAGCAAATCCCTCTAATGCCAGCTTGGCAGCCTTGAAACATCTTTCACTGTCTGATAACTAGACACAAAACTGGCCTTGTTTTCCTCTTTTGCAGTCTCGTGGTGGCTGGCTGTAGCAGGACAGCTGGTCACCAAGGCAAGGGCACCTCACCCAGAGAGAGGCAGGACGGGGCTGCCTCCCAACTAGGGTGCTCCTGCTCTCAAACAATTTCATATCCAGAAATTAGTTGAAATCAGAAAAAGTGTCTTTTAAGTTCCTATGGATACAGTGAATTTCTGCACTAGCATGAAATGTGCAGAATATCTCTTGGGAGCTTTGGGAGAAGCAAACCCTGATAGTAGAAACTTGGGTGGAGGCTTTGGAAATTGCATTGGTGTTGGGTTAATGTTTCTAATTGAAGTGAATACTAAAGCTAATACAGACTTCAAGGGGAAGGGGTACCCCAAGGGTAAATCTTGGAGATAATTGGGATACTTTCTCTATATTTCAATGTTTACACAGAGGAAAGACTTCATAGCTGCATATTTACAGTGACTGTACAGAGTGAGAGTGACATCTGAAGAAACATATAGGCATTCTTCCCCAAAGAGAAAATTGGATCGAGACAAAAATGACCTAAATAAACATTGGAAGATCATAGGAAAGTATTACTTGGAGACAGAGAAAAGGAATATATACATGCAGATAAGTGTTGGGTATTGTTCTTTGGAGAATTTCAGTGCATCAAAGAAGCCTGGTGTCAGCCCTGGAAAAACATGAGAAGAAATGTTGTGTGAAGAGAAGCAGAAGGGCTGAAAGAAATTTATCTGGGCAGAGGCAGGTACAATGAACTCTCCAGTTTTAAATACTGAGGTGGTTTCTGGCCTTTCCATGTATTGCTCACTGGGGTCGAGAAAGAACAACTTCTCCGAGCTCAGAGGCTTGTGAGTAATGGAGAGGTGGGCAAGTAGAGTTTGTGGTGGGTCCAGGAAACAACAATAACTTATCAGGTCAGTTTATATAATAAATATTATCATTTATGGGCTAAGTTTTCTATTATAGGTGCAGAATAAGGTAACTACACTTGTATCTGCTCTATCCCCATATTGGAACCATTCGGCAGCCCACTGTGTCATAAATCCAGAGTGTAATTTGTGAAGGAAAACAGCATCAAAGCAAATGAGAGATGGAATTCAGGCATACTTCAAGTGTGGGTACACCATAGAGCACTCACATCAGAGTGCAATTGAAAAGGATATCATAACATATCAGTTTGAAAGCAGAATGTACAGTTTATTGCAAAGAAGGAGGAAAAATCCAGGGCAGAATTTGCTCACTCCTTCCCACCTCCATTTTTCACTACAGGTAAATCAGATTACAAGAACGTACAGCTTCTGAAATGATTGCAAACTCAACAAGCAAACTGCTGGGCCTCCTGTGCACCTCCCCATGTGAAAACAGCATAAAAACTAAACACAGGAGAGAGCTGGGTTAAGTGGCTCCTCTTCAGTGTCCTGTCTGTGTGGGGTTAAGTGGCTCATCTTCACTGTCCTGTCTGTGTGGATGAATTGACACTGCCAGGTACAAAGAACAAATGAGCTTTTGAAAACAGACCTGTGTGCTCAGATCCAGCTGGGTGGCTTCTGCCCTCTGGTTTGTCTGGGTGATAATGAGTGTCAAGTGGTGGCTTGTCATTGTATGCTGTCCCCACCAGCCCAAGAGGCTTTGGAGTAGTCATTGAACTGTATTTTTAGAGTTAGCTTCCTCCAGTTCTCAAGGCCGAGCACAACAGCACCTCTGTAATCCAGACTTTGGGTAAATTACTCATTGTAGGGCTGAATTACCCTACCCTGCTGAGACCCAGCACTCCAGCTGAAAAAAACCCCACAGGCAGTGAGAAAAACCTGCATCTGATTTTCATTCCTTGTGGCAATAACCTCCCCTCCAAACTCTGTCCCCATGCTGACAAGCTGTGATAGCCTTTTCAATCACAGGCTGACACACAGCATCTTCAGGGAAAAGCAAAATGTTGGGTGACAAGGGGCTTTAGATGGCTCGAAGTGTTTGGGTGACAATGGGCTTTGGGTGGCCCAAAGTAGGTGGTTGGCCTCTTTTTGTGCAACTGTAGGTCCTGTATGGCAAACCCAAGTCACCAACCCGAAGTCGCCCCCTCTCTCTTTAATTCCATGGCTTATGCTGGCATACCTAATATTTAGGAATATTTAGGAATACCTCTGACTGCAGGGGAAAGTGCCAGCCTAGAAGAACAGGCTTAGCCCGAGATGCTCTTTCAGGAAGCTGCTGCTTGTTGAGCACTGAGAAAGGGAAACCCAGATTTACCTTCAGCACTAATGAGAGGCTCTTCTGGGTACTCTGCATATCTGGCCAGAGCCCATTGACCACAAGTTCAAAGACATTTGAGGTTATTCTCAGGCCAAGGAGATGCTACACTAAAGAGAAATCCCACAAGGACCCCATTGGACCACAGAAAGAGTGTTTGTGTTTTCAATATCAGTTTTCCCCCTTTCCTCTCTATGAGGGCCTCACAACATCTGGGTCCATCCTGATACCACTCACAGCAAAGCCATTGAAAAGCCTTGTATGAAAGACATGGAAAGAAATGGGAGATTTAGGTCCCTTTCCCAGCCTGAAGGACCAGCCAAGCGTGTTGTGATGCATTTCAGGGCTGTGTTGGGCTGACACATCACCTGGTCACGAAAGGGCTCTTCACACTAATGAAAACCCAGTAAATGTCTGCTGTTGGAGTCACTGCCTGGGGAGGAAGTTCACAAACTGCCAGCACAGAGAGCTGGGAAGGTGCTGAGTACCTCCATGCTTTGCTGGGGAAGTTATTCCAAACCCTGTGGATCTCATACCCATGGTCCCAGAACCACCATAACCAGTCATGGTCTTTCCAGGGGACACTGCTGCCAGCACATGGTTTTTAAGGTGGCTAAGGAATAACCCTGTACAGCCTAAAATGCTTTGTCCACCAAGAAGAGAACTCAAAGAGCTTTTTGTATGGATGTTCCCACGCTGGATTTATTTGCTGTTATTTTCCTGCCACCTTGCTGTGCTTCTTATATACCATCTATCATGCTATGTATATACTATATTTATGCATATGCATAGAGGTTACATACCTCTGTGCAACCCCATGTGTGCAGAAAGCAACGCAGTGTGACCCAATCTCAAGCCCTAAAATGCCCTGGCTGGAGCAGGGATGGCAGCAGGGAGGATGCCAAGGAGAAAGAAAATTGTTCCTCAAGTGATTGCAATGGGGAGATGTAGGCACGGAGGGAGAAAACCTTTGCAGGCATTGTAAGGGAAGAAGGAATGGCTGTGGGATGTGCTCTAGGGAAGGGGAGTGGGCTGTGCATCAGATCCCACTGGCAGAGCTGTAGGCACTGCCTGGACCAGCTCTGGCACGGGCACAGGTGCGGTCACACGGAAGAAATACAGCTCCTGCCCCCTGGGGCCCAGCCTCTTTCCTGGGAAATAAGGATTTACAAAAATAGGAAGCTGGAAATGCCACTACACAGCAGCTAAATGTAGCCTGACCAACTGAGGAGCTGCAGCATTCACTCCAAAACCAGAGGTAGGGAAAGAGAACTCCTGTTCCTTGCCAGGATGAGGTGGGATGGAGGGAGCTTCTGGCCATGGTAGAGGCTGCCCTGGGGAGCCTGTTCAGTGCCCCAACACCCCCTGGGGGAAGCACCTTATCCTGATCTCCAGCCTGGCCCTGCCCTGGCCCAGCTCCAGCCATTCCCTGCGTCCTGCCCCTGTCACAGGGAGCAGAGATCAGAGCTGCCCCTCGGTTGCAGCTGCAAAATGCACAACTGAGCTGCTCTTCTATAGGGCTGCTAATTTTGCCATCCTTGGAGGTGCTCAACATGTTCTCCCCATAAAAAAACCCTTTGGTTATAGTCACACGTTTGCCAAATGCTGATTTTGGGGGCTGATTCCCCAAAGGCAAAGAAGCAGTGGAAGGTGGACAAGGTGTTAGCACCACAAAGATGCCGGCAGTGGGGCTGGGGCTCAGCACATGAGAGCAGCTGATCTCTGTTTTGCTTTTAATAGCCAAGCCTCCTTGGAAAAGTTGGTCTGGATCCAGCATGGAGGTAAGCAAATTACTGACATCACAACACAAGGGAAACTGCAAATTTATTTTGGGAAGGGGAAAAACAACAAGAGACTCAGAAACTGAACTTCAGCACCAGCACTAATAATAAACCACAACAATTCATCGCAGACCTGCTTGGGAAGGGGGCTGGCAGTGAGGACAAAATGAACTAAAAGTGACATTGATTGGTGAGTGGAAAGGCTGAGGCATCCTGATGAGGGCCCAAGTGTGGGAAGTTACCTAAAAATAAACAAACAAATAAAGCCCCAAAGCTCTGAGAATTTCAGCACCATCTGGAGACTCTGGATGGAGAGGAGCAGCTTGTTACTGTGGGACATATTGAAGAGCAGGGTTTGTGTGTGTCTAGATGTGCATCACAGCAGTGCACATCACCAACAGGGGGTAGCCCAGGGCTCAGAATGCAAATCCAATCAGCAAAGTATGAAGTTACAGTGGAAGATGTCCCTGCTCATGGCAGGAGGTTGGGCTGGGTGACCTTTAAAGGTCCCTTCCAACCCGAATCATTCTGTGATCCCGTGATTCTGAAACAGCACACCAATCCCAGTGCAGCCACTGTCTGGGAAGGGCACAGTAAATCCAACAGAAAACCCACTAAGATTTGAATATATTGGTAGAAAAACAAACCAAGGAAAAAAAAAAGCAGATGTTTTTGCCGGTTTGCTGGGCTGAGGGGCCAAGTGCTGAGAGAGGCAACATTCAGTCAGAGCCCAACTCTCCATCCCAGGAACACCAAGTGTCAGGAGCTGTGCTGAGCCCTGGCCAGGAGACTGGGACTTGTAGCTGTCTTAACATTGCTTAATGCACAGGGTTTATTTCTGAGATGAAACTAAAATAAATAAGGAGGTGCAGGGCTTTATTGTTGTGATGAGTTTATTTCCAGGTGGACTTGAGGACCCTCAGGACCACACTGCATCCCTGACGAGGTCCCTTCTCCTCCTTAGATGCCAGTTTAACCTCCTAAAGTGAAGTTTTCTTCAAGGTATGAAGACTTCATGCTTTAGCTATTGCTGCCACAGCAGGTTGAACCAGTGAAGGGCAGTAGAATTGCTAGGCATGAGCAATTAAATTAAATCAAATTAAAAAGTTAAGCTCTCATTATCTGAAACTGAACACTGGAAATTAGTAGACACAATCTTAATCTCTGTTCCTCAGATCTCTGGCTGCAAAAGGAAGCAGCATCACCCCTGTCTAATTTCCTCATCTAATTACACAGGATTACAGAGCTGGCAGCTCACTAATATTTGTGCTTTGTTTGAGATTCTGGTGAAACACCCCAAAGGCAGGACTTCTGTATTCAGTGTCATGTCCAGACACGCTTTGATTAATAACTTATAAAGAAACATGCTAATGAGAAGAAGACTTTTAAGTGACTCCACATTTACCAAGTGGAAAAATAAGTACTGAAACCTACAATAAAGGACTTTTCAACACTTATCCACAAGAAGATTAAGACCAGGATGACAAGAAGACTCGGTTCAGGATGCACAAGCAGCCTGCATTCTGGGATCTCCTAGTGCCAGGCTTTGCAACCCTGAAACTTCCCACAACAGAACCCGAACTCCCTCTTGTACTGTGATACCAAACCCAAGGAGGACCTTTCTTGAGGAGACATCCCTGCTCTTTACACAGATACAACTACAGTTGTATTAGGGGAGGTTTAGACTGGATATTGGGAAAAATTGCTTCATACAAATAGTTGTCCAGCCTGACACAACTGCCCAGGTGAGTGGTGGAGTCCCCACCCCTGGAGGGATCTAAAAGCCCTGTATAGGTGGCACTTGGGGATGTGAGTTAGTGGTGGCCCTGCCAGTGCTGGGGGATGGTTGATTTCAGTGACCTTAGAGATTTTCTAATGTAAATGATTCCATGGTTCTGTTATGGTAAGTCTGTGTTTCTGGCAGACTCCAAGATGAAAACCAGCGCTTCAAAGCTCCTTGGCTGCTCACATAGCACCAAACCCTCCCTGAGTACTGCAGGTGGAAAGGGGCAGCAACAGAGAACTCCACCCACTGCTCCATTCTGCTTTTCTGCTGGATTTGTTAGGCTTCAGGTCTCCTCAGATTTTTTCCTAGAATCACACAATCCCAGAATGGTTTGGGTTGGAAGAAACCTCAAAGGTCATCTCATTCCACCCCTGGCATGGGCAGGGACACCTTCCAATTTCCCAGGTTGCTCCAAGCCCTGTCCAACCTGGCCTGGGACACTTCCAGGGATCCAGGGGCAGCCACAGCTTCTCTGGGCACCCTGTGCCAGAGCCTCACCATCCTCACAGGGAAACAGTTATCCCTAACATCTCATCTAAATCTGCTCTCCTTCAGCTTTTCAGTTTAAAGCCCAAGCTGCCCTACATTACCATCAGGATTTTCCTTTAATAGTTCTAAAAAGCTGTGATTTTGTGAAATTTTTCTTTGACATGTGCCCACAAAATTCATGTCCCTGAAGTACCCTAGAGATATCCTGCACAGCACAACACTCCTTCTGTCCCAGCTCTCCCTTCTATCAACCCACTAGAACAAAATAATTCAACCAAGCAACAAATGTTGCAGAGACCAATCCCTGCAGGCTCACAACAACAGCAAGGAAAAAGCTTGGCTAAATATTCTCTTCCTTTCCTCACACAGGCTTTTTGTGAGGCTCCAGCAATTAAAGATGCTGCTGGGGAACAAGATAGATGGGAATTACTCTGACTTGGGGAAATTACCACCCAGAGGTTTTTGGGTTTTTTGTGCTGCTATGTAAATTACCTTTAGTCTGCTAAAACTCTTCTAACCAAATGCATTACTTTGACAACACATTTCCATAGCTGAGTTTAAAAAGACAGACTTTAAAACTGTTTCCAGACAGCTCTGATCCCAGCCTGCATTTCTCACGTTAGTCTTGAAACCAAATTCCCGGATGCAAGTACTGTACTGACCCTTTTTCTCAGCTCTCCCAGCAAACCTTTGCCATTCACATAGAGCTTCAACAGGAAATACAAGAGGGGAAATCACTCACCTGATTATTCATCTAAGCCAGACGTTCCCCTTCCCAGGAGAACCACCCCGTAATCCCAACACAACCTCCACACTGTGTGAGGCAGCCTGTGGTGGTTGTCCCTCACTCCCAGCGAGGTGAAAAGGGTCTGTGTGTGTGTGTATGTAACCCTCTGATGGCTGAACTGGTGTACCTCACTGTGGTGTTATCCCACACCTGTGCCTCCACTTCCATGAAAAGTGAGTTTGACCAGGTGGGGAAGAAACCTCTGAGCGTGAGCAGATGCCTGTGTAAAGTCCTGGCCATGCTCTCTAACCTCACAGCAGGTCCTACAACACCTCTCTTCTGGGGGGACTGCCATGCCCCAGCCTAGCTGATGGACCCTGGGTGCCCAGGGCTGGCAGGTGCCTTGTTCAGTGCTGGGCTACACAGCCCTGCTGGGAATGCTTTGCCTGAGAGCTCCTAGAGTTGTCTTCTCACAGCCTTATGTGGTGGCCCTTTGCTGTGCATAGCCAATATGTTCAAAGCCTGGTTTCCATTTGTCCGAATCTGGAACCCAAAGTTTACAATGCAGAAGTTCCATATTTTTCCTTTTTTTTTTTTTTTTTGCTGCCTTGTCACTTCATCAGCTTTGTGCTTAGGTTTAGTCCAACACCATCAATTAGAACACAAACCATGTCAGACCCAAGATCAACCTTTGAACGAGTCCATGAGTAACCTCCTTCCACTCTGATGCTTCCCTTCATATCTATGACACATTATTTCTCTCCTAAGCACTTTCTCATCTATCACACTCTCTCATTTCTAAACCCACTTTGCCCATAATTAGAATCAATTTCTTTGGATAATTTCGATTTACCATTACCTTGGCCAGGGCACCAGCTCAGCCCATCCCTTTCTAGACATGATTAAAAATGCCTGACTAGCAGCAATCTGCCTCTCAGGAAAATAAGCAATGTATTTTAAATGCTGGACTCCAAGTGATTTAATATACTTCTTCTACTTTCAATTTTGATTTTTTTCAGTAAATCAGATTTTCCTGGGAGAACGACCAATTTCTTTTTTTACTCTACAATTTCCTGTAGAATGTAATATATTTTTAAGCCCAGCAAGTATTTCTCATCTCTCTTGGCCATTTCTTTTGTACAATACTGTATTATTTATGTCATCTTATATTCTTTTATAGTGAATATGATCTTTTATGGCTGGTTTCAAGCTGCAGTTTTTCCTCTGGATATTTACTCTAGGCTTTCAAAATGTGCATAGCTGAATCTAAGAGCACTGCAAGGCTCTAGGCAGGAGGTGGGTGGGCAGCTGGCATTACCATGCTGGGTATCATGCTGGGGTCAACTCATAACACAGAGGATATAATTTTATATCATATGAGAGGGAATTGAATGGGAACAGGTGAGGAGTGGGGTAAGTCTCGAGAAGCCTGATAAGCTGGCTGTTCAGTTGGAGGCTATTGCAGTGTCTAAGACATGCAGGCAGCAGTGCTGGATGGCTAAAAGACATTTGTGGTGTTTTGCTGTAACTTTGGGCAAAGCTGCCCTTGCTTCACACCCTGCCTTAAGCTCTGGGGTGAAAACATCTGCTGCAGAGAATCCAAATAGTCAGGAGGGATTGAAACATCCCAAAGTCTTGGGTTTCTGCTAACAGGAGAAGTGGGCAACAACTGGTGCATCCATACCCCTGCAGATCTGCATTCCTGCAGCCCCCACACAAGCTGCTGCTTCATAGAATCATCCTCACAGAATCCCAGAATGGTTTAGGCTGGAAGGGACATTAAGGCCCACCCAGTCTCACCCCTTGCCATGAGAAGGGACACCTTCCACTACCCCAGGCTGCTCCAAGCCCTGTCCAACCCAGCTTTGGACACTGCCAGGGATGGGGCAGCCACAGCTTCTCTGGGCACCCTGTGACAGGACCTCACCATCCCCACAAGGAACAATTCCTTCCCAACATCCCATCCAATCCTGCCCTCTGACAGCTTAAAGCCATTCCCCTTGCCCTGTCAGGACATTCCCTTGTCCAAAGTCCCTCTCCAGGAAGGTTTAAGTAATACCATTTCCATCAGGTAGGAAGAATTGCTATCACAGGTGTTTCTGCTGACAGGGTTTTCCTCCTCCTTTTGTTTAGGAGAAGCAGGAGAGGCGTGTAAGGGCATTTCTGCAAAGCTCCAGCATTCCCCAGAGGAGGATGATGATTCTGGCTTGGCAGTCTCCAAGCGCCCTCTGGCGCAGACACAACCAGCAGCTCCAGCCAGCAGATTTATCCAGCCAACATCCATGCCGGATGTTAATGCGGGTGTTTGGGATTATGGAAAGGGGGCTGACAGCGACCCTGCCCCGTGAAGGCAGTGCTCTCCAGGAGAGAGAGCCTTTTGATCTCTGCTCCATGTGACCAGGGACAGGACCCAGGGAACAGCTGGAGCTGTGCCAGGGGCGTTGGGATGGGTATCAGGGAAAGGTTCTTCCCCAGAGGGTGGTGGGCACTGCCCAGGCTCCCCAGGGAATGGGCACAGCCTCAAGGCTGCCAAAGCTCCAGGAGCATTTGGACAACACTCCCAGAGATGCACAGGGTCGGATTGCTGGTGTGTCTGTGCAGGGCTAGGGGTTGGACTGGACGGTGCCTGTGGTTCCCTTCCAGCTCAGGATATTCTGTGAATCTGTGTTGGCTGGACATTGGCACAGGGCTCACATGACTTTGCTCCAGAATTCACCCAAACTCTTAGTGGTAAATAGGACTGGCATGGTGGAATCAAGAGGATTAGTTGGTACCTGGATTGGAGCAGAGAAAGGCATAGATGGCTCTTCACAGACCATCTGGGCATCCCAGCACAAGACAGGAAGCTTGGAAAGAAGAGGCACTTCCAGATAGCATGGAAAGATAAATTTGAGGGTAACTAAGGGTATGAAATGTGGGTCAATAGGGCAGTGAACAATAGTAAGAAATTTGCTGAGATGACTAGAGCAGTGAGAAAGAGAAGGGGGGAAAAAAGCAATGAAAAAGATGAGCAGAGCCATTCTATCTGGGCATTGATTGCCAGATGAGATACATGAGGAGAAATGTGTAGCCAGGTGGGGGTGCAAAGAATGACTAATGAGGCATCAGGCAATGAATTCTGTCTGTCAGGAGCTGCAAACACAACACCCAGCATGGAGCTGAGCAGGAGTCAGAGCATCATTAATTCAGTCAGGTCTGCTACAGGCTGGGATCTGGGCTTTCAGTGGGAGCATCTGAGAAATGAGGGAATGAAACGGAAAAGCCATCAGTTCCCTGGATACTCTGAAATATGAGGTGAAGCTGCAGTTATTTTTAAAAGCATGAAATATCTTGAGTGGGAAGGTACTCGCAGGGATCAATCATTCAGTCCAAGTCCTGGCTCAGGACACTCCAACACTCCCACCCTGTGCATCCCTGGGAGCAGTGTCCAAATACTGCTGGAGCTCTGGCAGCCTCGGGCCGTGCCCATTCCCTGGGAGCCTGGGCAGTGCCAGCACCCTCTGGGGGCAGAACCTCTTCCTGATCTCCAGCCTTCCCCTGGGTCCCATCCCTGCAGGGCTAGAGAAGGTTAACAAGTAGCCCATTTACACAGAACAGGGCCTGCAGGCTCACTGATAGCATTTACGCTGTACTGAAATCTCCTGAAAACTACTTGGGCAAGCCATTAAACATCTAGTTCCTATAGATCTGCAAACTAGTAGGCCAATTAATAAAATAATATGGATTATTAGGAATTTTTTTTTTAAACAAAAAAAGCTTTTGCTGACAGAAAAGAGGAAGATGAACATGGTTTGGCTTTAGCAGTATTTTTGATATCTCACTGCTGTGTCCCAGCAGGAAAACCTGTGGAAAATTGTGCCGAGACCAAGGATGGGTTACAAGAGCCCACATCTTCCTTCCAGTGATTTCTGAGAAACTGAAGTGTTTTGTAGAGATGCTGAGGGCCACTTTGTAAGGGGGGGGATTGTGCTTTAGGTGTGGAAGCAACACCCCTTTGCCCGGCCTCCACCTCTCTGCCACAGCCAGGAACCAGAGACAGATGCTGAGCCAGAGGTCCCTGCGCTGCCCCAGAGCATACACAGCCATGGAGGCTGCGAGACTCCCATGGCAGGAGCTGCTGCCCAAACAGCCCCCCGTGCTCAGTATGGGCTCAGGAAGGGCTGTGGCAGCTCTCTTGGCCACTGCTGCCAATCACAGCTCCTCCTCACGGACCTGACAAGGCTCTTGTGCCTCTCCACCAGCATTTCTTCACATAAAATATTCTGTGTGCGCTGCAAACAGTGAGGCTGCATCCAGGAGAGGTGGGTGATGGTGCCAGCAGTGCCTCAAGGAGACACAGTTTGCATAAGCAAAGGCTCTTTTATGTAAGAGTCTCACTGTCAAAGCCAAGCCAAAACAGCCCTTTGCTTTTCTGTCATTCTTGACTCGGTAGGGAAGCATCAATGCAAACATCCCTCTGCAGAGAGGAAAGGCTTGGAACAATAATCTACTGCAAAATGATACTCTCCAGATTTTAAAGCACCTCCTGTTGGTCAACGGCATTCAGTAGAACGTATCAAGCTGCGCTTGGCAAATAAAACCTAAAAAACTCTAAAAGATAGCAGTATGGAGCCTGCAAAATCTTCTGGATTGAAATAAGTGCTGGATTGGCAGCAGTGCCATGGCTCACACTTCCATGGATGTCTCACAAACACTTTGAACACAGCACCAGGATGCTATGGTTTCACAAATGTTAATGCACTACTGCTCTAAACTGATACACTTCTACAGAAGTCTCTTCCCATCTTTATTCAGTGCCTGGAAGACCAGAGGCTTCAGTCTGTGTGTTGTTGGCTTGACAGAGAGAAATTCTTCAGTGGAATGTAAAGGAACAGCACAGCTGGCTCCCAGCTTATTTAACATCCTCATGTTTACACTGTAATACCTATGGGACAAACAGTGCTGTGATATTATTTGTTCTTCTGTGTGTTTTTTCCCTCAGAAAGAAAGAATCACCACAATCTAAGGAGGCTGGAAAAAGGCCCATATAATCATTTCTCAGTAGGACAGAAGGAAGAAGAGCAGACAGAAATCAAAGCCTTCAGACACAGTTTCTCCAACCTGACCTGAAGTGAAGCCTGGGTCAGCAGTTTTCAGTGTATAGAAAAGGAGGCTCAAGTTATGCTCCTCTTTCTGTGCACAGAAGTGATAAAATGAAGGGTAAAGTCAAGCATCGGTCATGCAGCAAACTGCAAACTGGCAGTATTTCCCATAAACTGAAGCAAATGCAAAAAGGAATTTGCTTTTAAGGTTAAACATGCGTCGCTTAAATACCAAATCTGCCACATGCTGCATTTGTTACAGCCTCCTTCACACAAAGCAGCTCTTTTCCTGCACAGCTGAAGTACTTCCCCAACAATGGGCTCACAACTGATGCAAGTGTCAGTCCCTTACTACCTCAAAAACTTCCATACCTTTCTCTCTTGTAAACGTCTCACAGGCAGTTCCACACAACATTTGACTCCTTCTCTCTTCCTTCTGCAGGACTGGTTAACTCCCTCCTGTCCCTCACACAACTGCCTAACCCTTCCTCTTCACAGCACAGCCAGCAGCCTCCAACTGCCTCTAGACCAGCTAACCCACTCTTTTGTAACACCCATCCATCCAACACCCACGGACATAGCTGTGACCTGTAAGGGACAAGGCTGTTCCCACTCTTGGGTACTTAGTACAGCTGCAATTTATCAGGGTCGAGATTGCCTTCAGCACTATCTCTATTCTCTTATAATCCATCCTCCCACACTTCCCAGCTTGTAACAAGGACAATTTATCTGGTGGCAGGTAGCCTAGCCAGGTGTAAGACTTGCTTTATGGAATAAGCCACGGATCCCAGGAAATACCAGTGTCAAGGTCACACACAGCATGGCAGGAGTCAGCATACAGGGACCCCTTCAAGGCAGGACAGCACTGACCAAAGTAAAACAATTGTTTCCTCCATGAGGGAGCAACACTGAGAAAGCCAAAGAAAAGGCAAAGAAAAACTCTTTTTCTCCATGACTGAAACCCACAGATGCCGTGTCTCCCCTGGCTGTATTGGGATAATGGTGTCCTGCAGAGCTTCATGACAGTGACATACCTCCTCCAAGGGTGTGCAGGACTCCCTGTGGGATCATTCTGCCCCCCAGCACATTTGACCAAACTAGCATCAAGCTCCACAGCCACAGAAACACACACTCTAGTCCCAAGGATAGCAAAGCTTAAATGGTCTTTCATTTCCAGCTTGGTTTTTTGGATTCTCTCCCATTCTTCTACCCATGCAAGAAAAAAAACCTCTTGTGCTTCACCTTCTGAAGGTGTGATCCTTGGCCACACAGCTGTCACACACACAATCCTGTGCTCAAGAAGCTGCTCTGGGATGTTACTTGATTGCCAGGGAACTCTTTAAGTTTAACCTGGAGAAGATCTTCACGCAAAAGACACGGAAAATTCCTGCAGAAGAAACTAAAAGTCAGGCTTTTTCCTCTTAACTCCAAGCTGAAGCACCTCCTGGGCAATCACTTTCAATACGCAGCAGCTCTGTCCAAAGACAAAATAAACACCAGGAATGACAGTGGCACTAGAAACCTAGCTGGTGCCTGAAGCCGGTAACCAGTGTGCTCTTACAGCATAGATGGTGACATACTTTGGTGTTTTAGTTGCCTCTGGTGCTGCTATAATCAGTTTTCCTCTGCAGGGAAAAAATTAAAATAAGGTATTTCTGTGCAAGAGCCTTTTCTCCAAAAGCAGAGATGAAAGCAATGCTCAGAAATGTAACCTGGGGGTCAGCATGAGTGCTTCTGACACGGCTAAGACAAAGACACTCCACAAACTACAAAACCCTTCAGTCCTGCCATGAGCCCTTCAGACTTACCTGTAACCAGTATTTACAGTATGGGTAAGGATGTGTTTATTCTGTTATGTACCTGACCAGATAGAGAGGAAACACAGGCTTTGCAAACACTTCCCAAGTGAATTTATTAGACAGGACTGATCTGTGTCAAAGCATTATCTACTTCATACCTCAAGCAGCATTTCATCACAGTGCAGCTGCACAAGCCTCTGTTCTCCCTGAACACACCCTTGATATGCCAAGGCAGACTTCAGGACACCACTTATTCACATCAGTTCCTGGATTTGTTTGGGTTTGAGCACAGGAGTTCAAGAACCGTTTTGTTTTCTCTGTCCCAATCATTTGAAAAGTTTCTTTCTTTTCTTCCTCCACTGCTTATTATCCACATCTTCAGTATCATCAGGAGGATCTGGCATTACAAAGCCATCAGTCATTTTATAGTAGACTATTGTGGAGTCTGTCTCAACTATGGCCAAAGTAACTGACAGCAGGGTGTCTGGATCCTCTGGAGGGAGAGATGCTTTCTTCAGTATTTCCCTTAACCTAGGAGAGGAAAAAAATCACTTAGAAAGGAGTCCACAACCACCTACGATGGCACAAAGGTAGACCAGCACCATTTTTATTCAGCCTGTTTTCATTCTGCAAACTTATCTTCACCAAAGTGAGCATAACATCTGTTCTAATAAAAATCCAAAGTCGAGTAATCAAGCAACAAAAGAAAATAACAGAATAAGTTACATACATCTCTGCTAGAAATGGCTCAACACATGCTTCTAAGCTTTGTTTAAGTGTACTTGTGTGCATTTGCCTCAGCCATCCCTCATCCACCACAATCCTAGCATGGCAATCTCTACTGGCCCTGTTTTCAGTAGACTTACATAAGAAATTTAATTAAATAACACCTGGTGTTCACTTGGAGAACTGAATAATTAAGATTTGTTCTATTTGCAGAGGTAAGTCTTCCAGTCCCTCTGCCACAGGTCTCTGCCAGACTGTGGAAGGCCCAGGAGCCCAAGCCAGGTTTCTCTACCTCCCCGTCTAGACTAGAAGCCACAAGACAAATGATCTTCGTCAGAACAGTCAGCCCAAACAATGTCTTCCTTAAAAGCTCAAGACAAAGTTATGCAATTTTTCCTGTTTAACTTATTTTAAGAGTAACATGCCAGTTATTTTTCGGTTCAGAGCTCAGGACAACACTGATCCCTGGAGTCACTGGATTCCTGGTCTGACTGGGGAGCAAGTTCTGAAGGAGTGTGGTGATCAGAGACAGAACAGTAACACCTCCCACAAAACATTCCCACAGGGAGCTTCCTCCTTCCCCCACACATCAGGTGCAATAGGGCTTCTCTGAGATTGCTGGGACAGCTGACATTCCAGGGGAGTTCAGCCATGCACCAGTACAAACCAGTGAAACTCCTGGCTTCAGGCACCCTGGAGAGTTCACCCAGCAGAGCACAGGCAGTTCTGAGGCTGAGCACTGCAGCTGAAAATAGGGGTCTCTCTAAAGGCAGCAGCTTTCAGACTTCAATCACCATCTTCCCTCAGAACCTCTTTGATCCTCTAATGAAAGCCAAATGGAATGCAGCACAGAATGAGCAGTAGCCTGGAAAGCCTCACTGTTAAGCCCATGACCTTCTTAAGGATCCATCTGTGCTCTGAGCTGTGCATAATCTAGCCTGGTAAATTCAGGAGGGCCTTGCCTCCTGCCTGCACCACTGGCCCAGACACACAGCAAGGCAACACAACACAGTTACTTCATGCAACAGAGATACCACAGCTGGGAAAAGCCCCATCCTAGCCGTCCCACATCAGCACATTTCCTAACCACACAACAAAAATGGTGAGAGAGACTCTGCTGGCCAATGGCAGAGGACAGACACTGCAAGAGACTCCTTCAGGTAATGGGACATCTACCCCTATGCTCACTGCCACATCAGCAGGCTCTGTCTGCAGGTTTACTTGGCAGGTAACTTACTCAGTGCTCAGCACCTCTGCCCCTGTGCAGAGGAACCCCCAGCACCACAACGTCCTGCCAAAACCCTGGCAGGGGACAAGACCCTGGGAAAAGATCACAGATGTCCTTCCTGACACATGCAGAAAGCAAGAATCCAATTGTCACATACAGAATCGTTAAATGATTTGTGTTGGAAGTGATCTTAAAGCTCATCTGGTTCCATCCACGGCCAGGGACATTTCCACTATCCCAGGCTGCTCCAAGCCCTGTCCAACCTGGCCTTGAACACTTCCAGGGATCCAGGGGCAGCCACAGCTTCTCTGGGCACCCTGTGCCAGGGCCTCACCACCCTCAGCAGCCAAGTGTCTGGAGAAAGCTCTAAGTTGGTGAGGCCAGACTGCCAGCAGAGACCCTGTGAGGAAAGAACTATCCATGAAGCAGTGGACATTCACTTCTCTTTCCCCAAGGAATGCAATATAGAATTAATGATAAAATGCCAAATTAAAGGGCACAGCTACCCAGGAGAGATATCTTGGGAGCCAAATGAACCAAACTTGTGTTGAATGTGGACAATGTTGTATCTGAGAGCAGACTCAGGCAGAGGCCTGGATTCACCTGGATTCAGCCAGGGCAGAAGCTCCTTCCTATCTTCTTTAATACCTGTCACTGGTTTTCCTCATAGTCTATTAGGAGGAGGGATGGAACAGTGAGGTCTTAGATCTACATTTTTAATACTCATGATTTCTTCTTATACTGCCAAACACAGACACTCCAGACTTTACTTCCCCCTATTTAGCAATTAAGACGTTGAAGATGCCCCATGATCCCAAAAAGCAGCAAGGACCTGACAACAGATTAATGACATTTCTTCTCATTTCTTCTTCCTTTTCAGGAGATAAAAGTTCCAGGATTTATGTAAGGAGCACAAAGACACACCATTGCATCAGGATGATCTGCTAACTCTGCTGTCCACAGATGAACAATGACAACTGCAAATGCACCCTTTTCCTCTTCCCCCTTCCCTCCACACAGGCAGCCTCAAGACAAGGGCTCTCATTCATGCATACCAGAGCAGCCACAGTGCACTGCAGCACATCTGCAAACTGGTGAGAGGCTATCTTTTAGAGGGATAAGCTTTGGAATTCAGGAAGTCTGTGTCAGACATCATCCCTTGCCCTCCTCCCTGGAAGGCATCCCCAGCAGCCTCTGTGTCCAGCCTGCTCACAATGCTCCTCTGCGCCAGCAGACATTGCAAAGGAGCCCCAGAACCTCTGATTTTACTGCACTTGCTGCCTGCCACGAGCAGGAAGATGAAATACTGCAGGAAAGGTACAGCTTTTGTAGTCCTTTTAATGCATCTAATGCTGCCTATGGAAAAACAAAGCAAGCACGAAGTGTTGTTGGCCTTCTGAAATTCAAAGAATGCACGTTTGACATCTTAAACGAGGCAAGAAGCCTTTATTTCAAGGGAAACCACCCTTAAGGCTGCCCGTCTCACACACCAGCCACAGTCGATGGAAATAATGTTCTAGGTACGAAGTCCATGTGGTAACACCCCCCAGCAGAGCCAGCTGATTTAAATTACCCAGTTAACGGCTACCAATAAGCTCCTTTGTGTTCAGTATAATCTGCTACACCATACAGGTGATGACAACTATAAAAGATTAATTTGCTTAAATAAAAGTGGATTTAACGTTTCTGAAAGTGTCAAACATCAGTGGAACAGAGGAATTCAGTGCATCCAGTAGTATGGCAGATGCCAACAGCCTTGACCACCGACATTCCCCAGCACCCTGAGCAGCCTTTCCCCGAGTCACAGCTGTGTGAGGACACACTCTGGAACTACTGATAACTAATGGAACACTGACACCAAGGGGACCACGACCACTCTGGGCTTGGTTCCCCAGCTGTGCTCCAACAGTGTGAGCCCCACAGAAGCTATGGGGTCAAGCCTTTGGTATGGACTGACTCTCTCTGGGTCCTCCTTTTCCACAGGAATTCCAGCATGTCCACTCCACTGTCTGCACAGCCAGTTTTCAGCAGAATTGGAGAGACTTGACATGAGAAAAGGTGTGGCTGAGAAACAGTTCCTGGTCCTGTGCAGGGTCTCAGTAAAAGCTCAGCATGTTTTCACTACAGTCTCAAGTAAAGCCTGTGCTGTAAGAATTCACTGTCACTTTGTCACCTCCTCAAGGACAGCAGACAACACACTCCATCACCTGAGCACATGTTCACCCACAGGCTCAGCCTGGTAATGGACATCAGGAACAGACAACCCTACCCCGGCCACCTTCTTGGGATCTATGCCAGTGACTGCCTGGTAAAAAAAACCAAAAACATCTAGAGCCCCAGGAGGGTGCACAGAACAATCAAACGTGCTGCTGCATGCACAGTAAGAAATCTAAGCTAAAATATCCTGCAACTACTCCTTCCCCTGCTCTCCCTCTCCACAGGATGAAAAGCCAGGGAATGTTAAAACAGGCAGCACAGAATCTTTAGGCGTCCCACACAAAAAAGGTACCTCTTGAACAAAGGCATTGTGAAAGAAAAATAACTGAAGTTAGGGGAATACAGACACGAGAAACACTCTAAAGTTTTACAGAAGCCACATTAAGTAGAATAAGACTAAGTATTTTTATAAGAATTCTTACTTGTTGGAGATCATGCAGTGCAAAGTTTCCAGTGTAATTTGAAAGCACAGCTCTAAAACCTCATGGTGCCTGCATGTTCACTCAAATACAGATCTGCTCCCACCAGGACAAATGCAAGCAGGACAAGGCCCTCATTTTCCACCCAGGAAGCAAACTCACATTCACCTCATGCTCCAGGAGATGCAAAGGACTTCACCTCAAACATGTGTTATCTAGAGAGCTGGCATTTCTGAAACACTTTGCACTAGAAAAAGGGTTTAGAAAACACTTCCTAGTTATCTACAGACTATAGTCAGCAGGGATTGTTTTTTCTACCAAAGAAGTAGTCATAGGAGCAGGTTTAACTTACTTAACATTGTGCAAGGAACACTGCAGCTAAGGGAACAGCACCAGCAATGTCATCCTGCATCTGTCATCATTGCTGCATTCAAACTGAATTATGGGAGTGAACTGACCGGGTCTTCTATCACTGTGGCAATTAATAGCTTTAATATAAAACAAGAAAATCCATACAAATCCATCCAGAGAGCAGAGGGGAATGTTGCATCCTCCCCTCATCTTAATTTTGCACTATGTGGGCCTTCAACACCCATCAGAAATCGGTGCTGTTTCCCAATATCTGCTCCTAACAAAATAACATTGCCCTTTTCTCAGGGAGAAAGAACCAGGTGTACAGCTGGTGACCCTGAAGTTTCAACTGACTCTGCAAAAACCAACCAAGTCAGAATCATAAAGAATTCAAGCAGTAAGCTCTGTGATGAACAAAAGAGCATTTCAGAGACACATCCCATGCAATGCCTCTGAGAAGCAGTGCCATTCTGCAAGCTCAGAGCAGTTTTATGGAGGTTGCATAGAGCTCCATTGAGCTTAAATGGAACTACTGCCTTCCACCCCATAAAAGCCAAAGGCTTTCAATCTGCCCTTTATACTTGGATGAATAATTCCTTGCAGGATTGGCCAGTCTAAACAGCTCCCTCCCCTGCTCACAAGGCAGGGCTGCAGAGTGCACACAAGTTGGTCTCTGTGCCACTGCAGAGATCATTACGCCAGGCACCGGAGCGTGCCATTGTCCCAGCCTGGGTCAGCATGGCACAGGAACCTCCCACAGAGCACAATTCCTTGGATTTAGCCAGCATTGCAAACTTTAGCACAGCTCACCATCAGGAATGCTGCTCCAGACCCTGCTGCAGGGCAGGCAGCAGCAGTAACCCAGGGCCTTGAAATATGTGGGAAGAAGCACGTGAGGCTGGGAGAAAGTGTAAATGCACACCACTATTCCTTGGGATTTATTCCCAAAACACACAAACAGGGAATCCTAGAAAAAACTCTTTTTAAGATGGAAAAAAAAAACAAGCCAAGAAAACCAAATAAAACACCACGTGCCACACCAGTTAGGAGAAGGAATTGAAAACCCTTGAATTGAATATAAAGATATTTTTCCATGGAAGTTCAAGAAGAAAACAAGACAAACCACGCAACAGGAAGGTATCAAAGTTCAGCAAAGTTCTACAGGAAACACTACTAGGTGTTTAACCACAGTACTGCATAACCAACTCTGCTGTGGGAGCTGCAATCTCATTCACAATATTAAATTTTAAAAATTAAATATAAAATACTAATAAAGAGCTTGTATTTAGGAGCCAGTAATTATATTTTCAATGTGTGATTTACTGCATGAGTAAATTACGCTTATAGCAAGGGAGTTACGGACAAAACTGTGAAGAGGATGCAAGATGCACGTCACATTTCCAGGGCTTTAACATAACAGGATTTTTCAGTTTATAGCAAGATTTATTTCACAATCCACAGACTCTGAAGATGGTAAATTCCAGTCCTCAGATTTCCTTCTCAGGATGCTTATCAGCTATGAAACAAAATATTTATGTATTGTTTTTTTCTAAAGTAAGTTAGCATTTTAGCAGAATAAGCCTTTCCCAAACTTTGCAGGTCTCCATGACCTCAGGCAACTTCATCCTTCATTTACAACACTTGTACACAAAATACAAACAGAGCAGTGACGTGTCATTTAATCTGACAGTTTATCTGCAACACTTTGCTTAGACAGTTATTTGTCTAGGACAGACAGTGCCCAGTTCTATTAGACATGGACCTAACTCCCTGGTCCTTGAAGGAACAAGGCATTCCAGGCTATCTAAAAATCTATCTAAAATATCTAAAAATCAACACTGTGAGCTCTCCTAACTCGCTGAGCTTGGTTTATGCAAGTCATTTCTGCAAGCTCTGAAGCAGCACTCCCAAGATTTGGCTTTTTCCTCCACTGTGGGGAGCCACAGTTGTGGAATGTACTGAAAACGAGCTACTTGGCATGCACTAAGGTGTTGTAGTGAGCAGCAAACACACCCCAGCCTATGCACGTACAAGCTCTTCCCACAAACATGAGTCCCTGCTGAATTCAGAGGCTCTCCAAGCCTCAGCCAGCTGTGTGTGGGTCAGAGCAGGCCAAGACAGACAGAAATTGCATCGTATTCCCCAGGGCTTTGCTCATAGAAGATTCAGCAGTCTTCACCTGAAGAATACACAGAGCACAAAGCCCCTTCTCAAGACTGTGTAAGATCATTTACTCTTTGCTCCACAGCCCATAATTCTGTAATTTGGTACAACTGTAATTCTGTAATTTGGTGGGTTCCTGTGCAGCCCTACCCTGCCACGGCTGGATGAACAGCTTCCACCCGGCTCTGCAGAAGCGGACAGTGAGTTTAGGAAGCAGAACAGCTTTTGCCTTCAGCAGTTAACTGTCATGCTCAAACTGAACATGATGAAATTTTCTAACAGGCTAAAAAACATTGAACAGATTTTATTTTTTGTAGGGCACTCATATTTGTCATTTGCCTAGATGTCCTGCCAGTAATTTCCACAGGACTTTCCTGTGGCCTTTTAAGGACACACTTCCCAGTGGCACCCAAGTAGGGAACTTCATGAGACACCTGGGAAGGCAGAGCTTGGCTGATGTGGATTTGAAGTAGAGAACCACCTCTGTATTTCTCTGGAAGACCAAACCCACAAGAGTGACTGATTAGTATTTGCAAAATGTGAGATCTTTTTTAGCACATACCTAGTACTAAAATCCATTCTTTTCTAGGGAATCACTTTCTTCCTTCTACCAATAAGAAAAACACAGGGCAGAATGAAGATGGAAGTCTGATTTCAAGGCGTCACTTCCAAACCCTACCCAGGTCCTACTGGTTAAGGAAGCGCTGCCCATAAATGCTGCTGTTACTCATTTCTTTTGCAGTTAGCCCAATTCCAGGCCCAGAATAGACAGAACATTTTCACCTTCCCAAATCCCTCCAAGGGCTTATTCTCAACACTGTGTGCTGCATTCACTTGTACTCATACCTCCTCCCCTGCTTTTAGCAGGTAAAACAAAACCCCAAAGCGCTGCTTTGAACTAAACGCAGATGCACGTTCAACACCACAAATACAAGTGTTGTACACAAATACAACTTCCCAGCCTGACAACATCCATGGATATTGAACACATACAGGCTTTTATGGACATACCTGGCACTGCAGCCTGGGATTCAGCTCATTTTAGTGACAACACACCCTGTGTCCTTGCTCTGCAGCAAGCCCTAGTCACAAACTGTACTTTTAATCAATGTGATGCATTCACTCTTTGCCTCTCCACCACACATACTTCCAGTACCAGATTCCAGACACTCCGGTGCCAGAGGCAGAGCAAACAGCATCACCACAGAACAAACAAGTGCAGAGACTCCCTGTGAAAAGCTCCAATGACACAGTAAAAGATAGGACATGCATGCAGTGGAATATCTGTCATTAAAAGTCAATCAGAACATACTCCTAGCCTTTACCCAATGCCAGGAATCCAAATTTTCAGCCCAGGTGGAAACACTCTATATTAACCAAGCACAACAGCTCAGCATGTAGGTGGAATTCCTCAAAGATCCCACATCCTCACTGGCTGCCTTCTATTTGTCTGAGAGCTGCAGCATCTCCCTTTCACACACACACATCTGCTTGCAGACAGGCTGGATGACACCCAGCATTTCACCCTGCAAGACCTCTCAGCAGCTTTCCTCTGCTGTGGAGATCACATCACATTTCTCTGCAACACCAAGCCCCTAGGAGTGATTGACCAATATATTGCAAATATAGTATTTTTTTCAGCACAAAAATAGTACTAAACCCCATCAATATCTAGTAAATAATTTTCTTCCCCCTCACCCAACAAATAGCAAAATTATAGAAGTCTGCTAGCAAGACACTGATCTGTCACTTCTAAAACACAAAATAAAAAGCAAAAACATCACTCCTAGAGTGCACACACACATCTAATAAGCACAATTAATTAGCTACCTACCACTGTTTTTTGCTGCTGCCCACAGAGCAAGAGGAAGCAGCAAAAAACAGTAAGATTTGTAAAGCCAGCCCTGAGCCAGCTCCTATCAGGAGTGGGAACAGAAGAAACTGAAAAATGTACAACCATATGATGCTGCTGAAATAGCTCAGGTCTTCAGAGTCATCATGGCAAATACCAGTCAGAGAAGGCAGCCTTCATCAGAGAGTAAATCATAGTGTGTGTCCGAGGCTGCTCTAGGAGCCAATTAAAATAGACTGTAAAACTACTGAAGTTTTCCAGGCTGTAAATATCTGTAATGTAACAAATTCATGGCTGTGCTGTCATCTGCTCGAAGAATTGCTCTTGCATGTGTGAGGAAATTAAGTCAAAAATCACAGGCACATGAAACTCTAGATGTAAAGTAAGAGGAGGTTCAAGGTAGCCAAATTATAATTTGTAAGCAAAAGCAGAGCAAACCATACAAGGCTTATCCACAAATTTGACAATAAAAAAGCTGATTCTTAGGCAGCTCCAAGACGATTTCATTCCTCTTAGGTCCTTTCAAGTCCAGGAACTCAGGAAGCATTGTACATTTCCCAAAGTACAAAATCAGCACAAAAATGTTCAAAACATAAGGTGTGAAGGTCTTGTGTTCTAACCTTGTCTCTCAAGCACATACTTTGGTGTCCACTGTTATCTCCTAGCACATATGCAACTCCAGACAACAGGAAGTGTCTATCAGTGGGAACCAGTTTCTGCTTGACCTCCAGGAACCACTTCCAGACAGGGAGAGGCAGAGACTGATGCAAAGCTGAGGTTGCCTTAACATTGCAAACTGCCTGTGTGTCTGCAGAACCTAAAATCACTCTACTTACAGGCTGTGAGGTTGCTTTCCTCTGATATTCCACTACTCCCTCCTCCTTCCCCTCTTGACCAAGCCATCACTAGCCTGAAAAAACGTATCTGTGCTCCATTTTCTGTCAGTGGTAACTCGAGACAAGCACTGAGCACAGCCTCACCTCTCATGGCTGATCAGGATGTGTGCAGGCACTGGCACCATCACCTGGAGCCCCTCCTGCTCCCTGGCACGGGCGTGCAAACACACCAGCTGCAGCTCTGCCACTCCCACAGGCTGTACCTCATGCCAGTTCCTCCCTAGAAACGTTCGTTGGGGATGAGAGGGGTAGAACACAAAACACAAGTTTTAATTAGTTAAATAACAAATGCAGTATCTAAGTTAACATCTAAGGTTTTGTTCTCCCTCCCTCTCTTCACAGGAAAACTCCATTTATCTGCCAAATTCCCCTCCTGAGAAGCAATCCTGCTAAGGAAATCCACAAAGCAGGACCAGCCTGCTGGCTCCAGAGCTGCACTGATGGATGGTGAACAGCCATGTCTGACAAAGCTGCTCTGCAAAAGGCAAAAAGATAAAACCACGCAGCTTTAGTCATCTGAAGGACTATAACCCAAATCTGGACTTCACTGGCACCTTGAACTGTGAAACAGCAGATGCCAAAAGCATGGTTAATCATCATACACAGTTTTAACCTCCTGCTTGAAGGGATAAGGATGAAGTTTTTGCTGCAGAGCTACAGAAATCTTCTTTTAAGGACTATTAACACATTTTCTTTAGAGGTGTAACAGCAACAGATGCAGCGATTTCCGGACTGTAAAATCCCTCCCTTCCCTGACCTTGAGAAGCACCAGGCTCCAAGCAAAACTGAAGTATTTTTCTTAGGCTGGCTGGCTGCCTACTCACAGTCCCTTTTCAATAAAGCCAACTTGGAAACAGCCAGGCAAAGTTTATATATCACATAACTCTACTCCACTCTGAACAGACACCAGAAGACTACATTGGATTTCACAGGAACATTTTGGCCAGAAAAGCCCTCCAAGATCACTGAGTCCCACCACTGACCTGACACTGCCAGGTCCTCCACCAAGCCATGGCCCTAAGCACAACATCTACAGTTTATTATAAATTACTATATTGTTACATAATATTACTACAATGGTTATAAATTACTGCTACCACACTTGAAAATTATCTTCTTTGCTAGAGGAATCACTGCCCTTTCCAGAAAACAAGCCAGCCTACAGCAGCCATTTGCTAAATGGTGACTTTTGTGAAACACTATGATTAACTTCACATTAACCTACAAGTGAGGACTATTACAAGCTCAACCACTGAACTTGTCACTTGACCTTCCTATATTTCTACTCCTTTCCCTATTCCTCTTTCACTTTTCTTTCCCATGCTGACTGCCTTTGCCCTGGAACACCTGCACCTGGAACTGCTGGATGAAACGGGCCCTCATCTTCACACAGGCTCCAGGGAGGCAGAGGACAGAAACTTCCAGCACAAAAAGTCTCAAAATGGGCACCAAGGACTTTGCACAGTCCCAGTGCAATCAATTAGTTTACCAGCTTCTAAGAGCAAAGATATTCACTGGGATACAGTCACTTCCCCGATTTACCTTCTAAGAGGTCCAGGTACACCAAAAAGGCAGCGTAGACTTGAGTGCTGTCAGATACATCAAGTGACATCATTTCTGTGAACTGAGACCCAAAGAGGAACATTGATGATGGAAAGCACAGGTTATACTTGGAATGCACACACCATCTCTCCAGCCAGCGGAGCCCCTGGAGTTTCAAACCAGTTTTAAGGCAATCAAAAAGCGGGACTTGTTTGCTGACAGTATCTCAAAAGCTCCTTTTTCCGCATTCCCCATATTTTAGCACTTTAAAAAAGCAAGAAAAATAAACAAACACAAGAGGATCACAGCTATTTCTGGAACAGCTCTAGTTTCATGAAATTTTACCTATTTGGGGGTAAATAATTTTATCTATTTTTGCTGCAACACATCAACATAAGACGACAGCCAAATTAAACACTTCCATGTTTTCGGTGTGGTAAAAATTAAGATGAAGTCGAAGTTTAAGCCATTTACGTCTCCCAGATGGGATTCCATGATTATAACCTCTGTTCCTGCTGGCAGCTGCGCTGCCCAACTACCCCAGGGCCGGAGCCCCCCCTCCATAAATACAATATAATAGATTATATTGGAAGATTATATTGGCAACTCCCCCCAGAACCGTCCTGGGGGGACCCCAAGCGCACCTCAAGAGCCGCGATGGGGGAATCCTGCAGGGAGAGCGGGACCCCCGAGGGACCAAGGGACCCCCGCCCCGGCCTACCGTGGGGTGAGCCGTGATCCAGTTGCCGCCAGCCGCACCCGACCAGCTGTCCTGTGCCTCCGGGGCCCTCCCGGCCGCGGAGGATCCCTGGCCCGGATCGGTGCCGCCCTCGCCCCCCGGAGCAGGGCAAATGCCGCTCCAGCCCGGCCCGGCCGCCGGCTCCATGTTCTCCCACCCGCGTGCAACGCGGCTTCGCTCCGGGCGGCGCCGCGCACCCCCGCGCTCCCGGGAAACGCCGCACCGCCCCGACCGTTCCGCCTCCGCTCCGTTCCTACCCTCCCGCCGCGGCCAAAGGCGCAGCTTTTAATCCTTTAAACAAAACATGTACCTATATCTATAGATATATATATACACGTATTCTTTTCACGGTCCCTTCTTCTAAAGCCTCCAAAGCAAGGAATGTGTTATCAATCCGCAATGTCCAGAGCTTTTATGCATAAGGGACATTCCTCCAAGGTGTTGCCATTAAAGGCACCTCGGACTGCTTTACTAGAAATATCTCTGACTTCCAACAAGAATATGCTTTGCCTAATTCCAAACATCCAGGTCCGGTTTATCAGCTCCATCTGTCTCGGTGACTCCTCTGATAAATTTCAAACAGTGGCTATTCTATAATAAAGCATCAATGAAAATTGGTCTATATGTATGTAACACATAAATTTGTACGTGGTTTGTACGTAGCCGCAGGGAGTCATATTTGGGCCAATCTAATTCAAGGAATTTTGTGGTAAAATGAGCACAGCCATTCTGGCTGCTTAAAAAGTATTGTGTTAGCCAGCACTTCAATTCCCTGGGTACAGAATAGACGGCTAGATGGGATAAAAAATCCAGTCTCCAAGAATTTAATGGAAAAGTTGGCAACAGTGATTCACTCAGCTGCTGGGAAAATAATTGGATAGATTTGAGCTCTTAGAGGTGAAGAAGCAAGTGAAAAGAGATGGATCCATATCAATCTATAGATGAGTCAATTTACATCAGCAGGATGGAACCTCTGTTTTCCTCAATGTAGGAAACAAGTCTAATTTAGGAGAAATCTGCCTCAGAGAGAATTCGTCACTTGCCAAACCGAGGGATTATGCCTCTGCCAGAGACAGCTGTCATAGCTGGAATCTCTTTGTTTGGTGTAGATATTTAGAGGAGGCTGAAACAAATGGCTTAAATTGATTTCTGTGGGACTGACATCTGCAAAAAGCCGTTTCTTCCTCAAAGCTAAAATATTTCACCACAGAGTGGCTCATTGTCTTGTCACAGCAGGATGGAGTCTGAGCATAAAAAAACCCCACAGGATAAAATTTTGGCCACCAATAAAGAAGTCAGAATGAGTATAGATTTCTTTGTATGCGGACATACAGTCATATACATTTATAGGTGTTGGAATGACACAAATTGTTGGGTAACTGTTTACCTGAGCTCTCCAAACTTTGCCCCGTGCTGTGTGTGACTGGGAGTGAGAGATGAAGCTGAGCTGACTCCTTTCTCTTCTGCATGGAAGAATATCTCACGTTTCAGGCTTCTGCTGCTCTCACTCTTTTGTGTTCCACAGCAGCCAGCCAGCACAGGGAGTTGTGTGAGTGAGGGAACATCACTTTGGAGAGCGAATTACTGGCTTTTGGATGCTGCTGGAGTCTTTTCATTTGCTCCCAGCAAATCTGTTGCTGCTCACAAAATAAAAAGAAGAGAAGAGTCTCTTCTTTTGTCAGAAAAGAGCTGAAGGGAGTTTAGATTTCACTGAGGACATCAAGACCTTCACCGGTTAAAAGCACACTCAGAGTTCTGGCAAAGGCAGGCAGAGGAGGGGCTTATTTCTGCTGAAATATCCTAAAATCAGGACTGTGACACAGCTAGAGCATCCAGTGGATGGAAAATACCGGCTTCCAGCCCTCCACATCAAGTCTTATTTGGCAGCATTAGTCCACATCCTCCAAATGTGAGTGGTCCCGTGGGCAGCAGCAGAATTCCGTGCCTGTAGATTGGGCTGGCTCCTGTGAAACTCTAATCACCTCGCACAGGCTGCAAAGCTGCTCCTTCTATTTGGTTAATGAATCCAAGCATAAAAGCAACATGTGGCAAACTAACCGTGAAAGAAAAGCCTCATTAATGTATCAGTCTAGAAGGATAATTATAAAGGCATTGTGAAGAGCAAACAGGAGGAACACATTTGCACTAATTGTTCAGGAAGATGCGTACAAATTGAGAGAATTTCTCAAATTTTAGTGCAGATGATTCTACGACCCCTGGAGATTCTTTATTGAAGTTTCCTAGGATGACCCTTCTTGGGAAGTCATCTGATCAGGAAACTGAGACAATATAATTTGGTGCGTGTCATAAATTAGATTCTATAAGCAAAGAAGAGTAAACATTAACTCTACATATGTGTGTGTGTGTATGTGTATTTATAAATATATATATATATATACACACTACCTGGATGCAAGCAATTCACAATGAGATTATGGATAATTAAACAATTGTTTGCTCACTAAAGGTTACCTCCTTTTTAAGCATTGCAAGCACCCAGCCAACAGTAGCACCTGCTCAAAGTGGGTCTGTCCACCTTGCAGAAACTTCCTACCCACAGTAAAACCCAAATATGCTGTGATGGGGCCCCTAGAATTAATTAGAGATTTCATCTTGAAAAGGGTCTAGCATGCCCAAATCCTATTAACTTCTAAGAGAGCTAGGATTACCATGCCCCTTTTAAGATCATGACTCAATAATTTTAATTGCTGGAATACTTCGTACGTATTTTTATGCTAAATTGTCATCAATCTATTCATGGGAATACTTCCATGGTGGGTAAGTCAATGAAGTACAGGGAAAATCTTCCCTGTATTTCCTGTCTTCAAAGAAGAGGTGCTGAGAAAGTTGGGGCTGTTCAGCCAGGAGAGGAAAAAGCTCCAGGGAGACCTTCGAGCCCCTTCCAGTACATGAGAGTGGCTTATAAAATAGAGGGAGAGTGTTTTTTTAAATGGGCAGATAGTGACAGGACAAGGGGAGCATCCTTAAACTGACAGAGAGTACATTTAGATTAGATATTAGGAAGAATTTCTCCCCTGTGAAGGTGGTGAGGCCCTGGCACAGGTTGTCTGGAGAGGCTGTGGCTTCCCCATCCTTGGAAGTGTCCAAGGCCACGCTGGATGGGGCTTGGAGCAACTTGGGATAGTGGAAGGTGTCCCTGCCCATGGCATGGGGTTGGAATGAGATTTTCCTTAAGGTCCCTTCCAACCCAAGCCTTTCTATCACTCTACAATATTAATCCTTCAGCTGCGTTCCAGCAGGAACAGCGCATCCCTCCTGCAGCGTGGATGGGTACGGGGTGTGCAGCTGCTTTGTACAGACATCCCGCGGATGTTTGCCAAAAAACTTTCTGATATAAAAGCTCAAAGTTACCTTAATTCCCTGCCCATGTAGGAAGGATGAGGGCGAGATCGAACATCGAACAAAGGGACGTCTCAGCGTTAGCAGCAACACTCCGAAAGCCTCTTTAAAGGCCAAAACTCGGGTGGAGAAATGTGGGGTTTGCAGCTTTTAGCGTGGGCTCTGAACAACAGCGCTGATCGCAGGCTCCCGGAGGGAGTGGGGGCGGCACCTGGGGTCGCACCTGGAGCCNCGAGCCCGAGCCGCCCGCGCTGCCCGAGTCGGCGCTGCTGCAGCCCACCGTGCTGCTCGCCATCCTCGCCCGCAACGCCGCGCACACGCTGCCGCACGTCCTGGGCTGCATCGAGAGGCTCAGCTACCCCAAGAGCCGCATCGCGCTCTGGTAAGGGCCGGGGGCGGTGCGGGGAGCGGGCTCTGCAGGCAGCCGGGACCGCGGCGCTCCGCCCGGGCAGCGCCGAGGGGCAGCGGCTGCGCCCACCCGGGAGCCGCGGCTGCGCTGGGGTGGCCGTGGAGAGCTCGCCCCCCGTTCCGGGGTCCCCCCGCGTGTCGGGAGCACGATGGCTGTGCCGGGAGCCGCAGGGAGATGAGTTATCCCAGCGAGGCTGGCCTGGAGCCTGGGAACATTCACCGCCGGAGCATGTGTCCAAATCCACAGGCACGGAGAACTCCGGCTGGGAGCGTGGGGCCGGCTCCCGGCTGGTAAATCCCGGGCTTTGTCGGAGCTGGTCGGGATGTTCCAGGGCTGGAGAGCGGGCGGGCTGGGTAGGTGCTGGTGGGCATTGAAAGGAGCATTGTTGCCAGGCTGGAGGCTGGAAGATGGATTAAAAGATGTATTCAGAAATCGCAGCATGGGGGCAGCTGCGGCGGTCAAACAGGGGTCGGGATGGAGGAATTGGAGCAGTTTGGGAACTGGTCAGTCTGCCTTTGCAGGGGACAAAGGAAAAAAAAGATAATCTTTCAACCTGACATAAGTGTTGGGAGGAACAGGATTGTTTGTAAGAACAGCAAACAGATATTCTTTTTTCTCTGTAGAGCCTGATCCAAAATTCGCTGAAGTCTTGTGGTGAGACTCCTGTTAACTTAAAAAGTCAATAAAGTTTCGTTTTACTTTGAAGGGGCGTGGGCAGGACCTTTCACTCANCGTGGGCTCTGAACAACAGCGCTGATCGCAGGCTCCCGGAGGGAGTGGGGGTGGTACCTGGGGTCGCACCTGGAGCCGCGGTGCCGGGGCGGTGCCGGGGCGGTGAGCTGGGCTCCCAGGGCGGTGAGCGGGGCTCGCAGGGCGGGCGGCGGCGCTGCTCAGCTCGTCCTTCCCCTCCCCCCTCCTCCTCCCTCCTCTCCCTGCCCCTCCTCCTCCCGCGTTCCCCGGGCTGGAGCCCGCTCTGCCGGCGGCTCCGCGGCTGCCCCTCGCCCGTNCGGCTGGGAGCGTGGGGCCGGCTCCCGGCTGGTAAATCCCGGGCTTTGTCGGAGCTGGTCGGGATGTTCCAGGGCTGGAGAGCGGGCGGGCTGGGTAGGTGCTGGTGGGCATTGAAAGGAGCATTGTTGCCAGGCTGGAGGCTGGAAGATGGATTAAAAGATGTATTCAGAAATCGCAGCATGGGGGCAGCTGCGGCGGTCAAACAGGGGTCGGGATGGAGGAATTGGAGCAGTTTGGGAACTGGTCAGTCTGCCTTTGCAGGGGACAAAGGAAAAAAAAGATAATCTTTCAACCTGACATAAGTGTTGGGAGGAACAGGATTGTTTGTAAGAACAGCAAACAGATATTCTTTTTTCTCTGTAGAGCCTGATCCAAAATTCGCTGAAGTCTTGTGGTGAGACTCCTGTTAACTTAAAAAGTCAATAAAGTTTCGTTTTACTTTGAAGGGGCGTGGGCAGGACCTTTCACTCAGTCATATTACGGAAGTGTCATTAAACAGATATTTCTGTGTGTGCTTCAGTAACATGGCTGTAATTTGTCTCCAAGTACAGGGCTCTGCAGGACATCAGTGCATGGATTTTATTTTTTCCTTTTTTTTGTGTTGCAGGTGTATTAAGCAAGTTGTGCTATCAGGCCAAATTTGGGGTGCCACACAAGTATGGTGTGGAATCACAAGCTGGTGTGTGGCAGTGGATAAATTCACATTCCTCTCTGTGTAGATCTGTGACTCCTTATTCATTAGTGTCAGAGGGAATTTTGCCAGTTGAGATTTGCTTATAGCAGATGTGTATAAAAACAGATATTATCAGACCCCACATGGCCTGTGATTCAGCTGAGCTTGGTGTTTATAAAAACTCGTGGGAGTTGTAAGTGTAGTCCTGATCACCAAAGCAGAGCACATCCTGAATTGCCTCTCGCTGTACTGCAGGGTTTTTTTGGAGGGTTTAAGTCCTGCAGATAACTGGTTGTCTCTACAACTTTTTCAGTACATTTCTTGCATTATCCTCACTAGACTTAAGGTCTCTGCAATATTGTGTGAAACTATTTGTGGGGACTTATTTTAACGTAACTTAAAATATACTAAGGTTCTTATAAGAAATCACTCCCTTTTAAAGAGGATTGCACACAGACACAAGGCATGGCTAAGCTGGAAAATCTGCTGATGAAAATATCAAGATTTATAAAACGAGAATGACTAAAATTGTCACAGCCACTAGAAGAGAAGTTCTTAGGATTCTCTGAGTTGCAGCAGAGATTGAGATACCAGTGGGGTGGCAGTGGTTCCTTGGAGAGGTTTAGCTCTGCTCCTCAGTAAGACTTGAGTTTTTCCAGAGCTGAGAATGTTCAGGACATGAAGTACCCACTCCAAGCAAGCTCACATACGATATCTAGAAAGTCTCTTGAGAACAAGTGAAACCATTCAGTCTGTTTCTGGAAGCATCTTGTGTTTCAGACAGAGTCCTTTCAACAGATGAATTCCAAGATTTACCTGTGTCCCTGTGCTACTGGGATAGCTTGGGCAGGAGGGCAGGGGAGTGGTGTTTGTCACAGACTTGCATTCTTCCATTGCCACTTATATTCTACTTCAGCATTTTCTGGAGTAGGTCAGCATTTTAAAATGCCCAAGTGTAGATCATGAGAATGAAAACTAAAAACATACATAATCTCTCAAGCTCTGTCTGCGTAGCTGGAGGGCTGAAATTGGGAGTGGATTCCTCTGACGGATTTCTGGGGGGGAAGCTTTATGAGTGACAGTAAAGATGGGTTAAGAGATAATGAGTTTGAAGCAGGCACTGAATTTTCTTTGTGTAGTCTGTATCAATCTCAAGCTTTGTTATCCTGATACTGAGCAAAAAGTGTGCGCCGGGCAGCCTTGTGTTCCCTTCTTACCTTTGGTCTTAATTACGACTTAATTCTGAACGTGGCTGCGAGCAGCTTTGGAAGGACTTGCTGGCTCCTAATGAGCCGAGCAGGCCATTTGGTGTGGAGCCAGCTGGCACGGGGGAGCCGTGGCCTCGCAGCTAAAGCCTTCCTTCCCTTGCTCCCCTCCCCGGGAATCAGGAAGTTCCATCCGAGCTGCCTCCCGGGCCGGACCCTGGCCTGTGTTAACCCCGGCCGGGACAGCAGGCCAGGTCACCCTGGGACTGTGCTGATGACTTCACGGTGGGAATTTCTGTGGGACAGCTCAGCTTTCTGTCTTGGCCCTGCTGAGCTTCCCGGGACAGACTTGGCCATGGGCGGTGTGGGAGCCTTTGGAGCCGGACATCCCAGTGGGAATGGCAGTCTCCCTGCTTCAGCCACAGAGCCCAGGCTGGGTCTCCTGTCACCATGGAGGTGCAGTGCTGAAGGGAACAGCTGTCCCTTTGTGGAGGACAAGGGTTACAGCCATCCCTCTGAGCACCCAAATCCCCAGACCTGTGGGGAACAGGCTGGGGCCAACAGCAGGAGAGAGCCTAAAGCAAAAACCTGGCTCTTGGACCCAAGTCCAGCTTTTTTATACCACAGAGGGTTCTTCTGACGTGCTGCTCATGTGGCTGAGCTTCTTCCAGGGCTCCCTGTGCTCCCAGCCCAGCTGGGAACCTTGCAGGCAAAGTGTACAGCATTGTTTGTGCTGGGCTTGGAGAACTGCAAAGGGAGGGAAAGGGATCTTTAACTTGGACAAAAATGACCCAGAAGTTACACAGTGTGCCCCAACCTTCTTTTTTTAGCAAGCTGAGGTTGTGGGGTTTTATTTTGAGCTGTATCAATGCTGACTGTTTATTTGAGATTGGTCAGTTACAGGTACAGAGTGTTTGCTTTTGGCTGCAGTAGACAGTGTGTATTCAGCAGTTTATCACGTTGCATTACACTTTCCTTAGTCTCAGATTAATTGATAGTGTAGCAAAGAAAGTTGCCCTTAATTTCATTTTCTGCTTTGTCCTAGTGGGTCATCTGCTCTCTCCTCTCTTAGTAACTTGGGGGTGGAATGCCTGCATAAATGAGTGGGTGCTTGGGAGCAGTAATTAGGTCCTTTTGTGCTTGAAAATCTGTGCCTCCCTTGGGGATCAGCATGTGCTTATATTTCAAAAATGATAATGTGAACAATAGTGGGACAGGTGGAAAGCTGGAATAAATCCCATCTGAGAGATGAGTGGATGTACTGTAACACAGCTCCAGTGAGGGAGTAGTTTCAACTTAAAAGCACTGGTTGAAGCTGAAAATAGAAGCTGATGAGATCAGTGTAATAATTGTATTTCATAATTAGGTATTATTAGACTGGAACTAGCTGATGGTATCTGAGCATTTTTCTATTCTTTAACGGTTTACTTTTCAAATATGAAAAAATTCCACATAGAAGGCAAACTGCAGTGAGACACAGGGATCATTTAAAACTCTAATGACTGTTATTACTCACAGGGAAGTGTTGGCTTTCAGACACCCTGTGTTTTCTGTCCTTGTTGCCATTTGAGCAACGAGGTCACTTTAATCTTCATGGTCACTATTAATCGCTTAGGAATGCTGACATTCCAGTCTGCTGGCTCTGCCTCTCCTGCTTCTGTCCACTGGTGTTTTGCATCCATTTCAGATGTGCTCACCTGTGCTGTGACTTCCATGTGGCAATATTAAAACATAGGTTTTAGAAATTAGCCCACTTTTTGGGCTCGTCATTTCAATTTTAGTGGGATTTAGTTGCCCATTTGTATTTGTAGATACTTTAAATTTATTTATTATGTAGTTTTAATAACAGTCATAGACTGAGGGGTCAAGAGTGAGATGGGATTTGCACAGCTTTGGAATTGCAATTGAGGTGACATTCCTGCTGTGCAAGGTGTTGCAGAGAGTCTTTCTGCCAGAGAACTTGCATTTAGAGGATTGCATCAAAAGAAAGAATAGGAGTAAATACTTCCAATTTCTACCTGGGGAAATTGGGGTAGAAGGGTAGAGTAACCTACATGAGATTCTTGTATTTATCAAGACTGGAGATAGAAGAATCAAGAAATCTCAGTTATGAATACTTTCTCGCTAAGGTCATTTTTACACCAAAGTGCAGTAAAATTACATAAAAATGGAAAACTAGGGAAGGCTAAAGAACTGTTCCCATCCCAATATCCATAATCACTTTTTTTTTTTTGTCCTTTGGATTTCTCTCCCTCATCTCAGTCTTGGCAAACTGAAGCAAATGGCATCATGAAATTATTCAGTAGAAACATTTGAAAGGAAGTCAAAAATTATTGCTGTTGCCTTGCTGAGGTCTGCATGGCAAGACACAAACCACTCATCAGCTAAAAACTGTGCAGTTCTGCAGAGAAGCCATAAAAGAGGCGTGAGCTGTGTGATGGCAATGTTCAGGGTAGCAGGAGTTTATTTTTCCGTGCTGTGGTCACAGATTGCCAGATTCTGACGCTTTTTTGATGACGTTAAAAAGCACCTTGTCCCACACTTTATATTAGGGTCTACTAGACAGCAGTGAGAATATTGGGATAAAGGAAAAAAGGCAAAAATAATTTGACATCACCATAAAATGAATAAATATGAATAAAATCAGTAAAGCCCTCCAGAGGTGCAGGGATAATACCATAAAACTGGTTGCTTGAAATGTGTAGGAGTTCTGTGACACTAGTGAGCATAGAACATTGTGTGTGTTTGTTTAATTATTTTTTATATCTGAATTCTGCATGGTCTGTATCTGAAAATGCAACAGTTTGTTTTGGCTGCTGTCTTTTGGCACCCACCTTTTGAGACAGGGGTCTACCCTGTTACCTGTGTGTCTGTCCCTTGTGTCATAGGCTGCCTGGTGCCTTGTAGGGCAGGTTGTGGGTTTAGAGACTGGAATCCAATAAAATAATCTGTTGCCCAAAAGAAGCAGCAGGACAGAGTTCAGTAGCAGAGGCTGTTTGTGGTAAGCCTTTGGATATTGTCAGAGGTCAGGAAGATCTAGTTTTCAAGATTGTCTTTTTTCAGAAGTACAGAATAGGGATGAAAAGACCTCAAGGAGTCATCTGGCTCATTCCTGCCCAGGACAGGATCCCACTTCATCCCTTACTTGTCTTTCCTGCAGGGTTGGGATTCCTCATCCAGTCCAGGCTGCCCAGGTTGTGCACTGGTGTGTCTTTTGAATCACCTCCAAGGATCAGCTGCAACCAGCTGCAATATTGGCTGTTAAGTGCTCCTGTTAATTTGCCCCCCCCAAAAAAAAAGGTCAATTTCCCTTGTAGCTGGGCACCAGCTATTTCAGCTCCTTATTTCCTAAAAATCTGGGAATAGGGATCAGTTAGGTCTGATCCAGGGGGAAGCCTGCCCAATTCCCACTGTCATCTTCTTGTTACAGAGCCCTCTCCCCTTCCCCAGTGCTTCTCCAGCTGAACCAATGCTTGGATCTCCTGCAATGGTTGGTGCAGGAATGCACCTCCAAAGGCTGGCTGGTCCCTGCTCAAAGCCAGCTCTGGTGAAGGCTGCCTAGCACTGTTTGAGTTCAGGTTTTTAATGTCTCCAGGGATGGAGGCTCTACAGTCCCTGGGCAGCCTGTCGCTGTCAAGGACTTGTCTTGGAAATTCATGTGGGCTGAGGGTGGCAGACCTTTGGAATAAAGGCTGTTGTTCCAACCACTTTTTCTCCTTTTTCTTTCACATTTTCTGCTAAATGGAACACGCCTGGTCGCTTCCCATCAGATTCCTGAGGAAGAGACCCCAGTGTGTGAGTGCAGCTGAAGGGGGGTCAGTCCCTGGGTTGGGCAGGGCCTTTCCTGAGGAGACCAAAACAGGGATTTGTGCTGAGCCAGAGACTGAAGGGCTTTTTTGATCTCTCACGTAAATTATCACATACCTGCAATTATTTATCTGAGTCCCTTGGGACTAAAAGTCTTCATGCATTGGTTCAAGATTCTCTAAAAACAGATCTGTGGTGCACATGGTGTGCAGAACATCGCCCAGCACTGCTGCCATCTCTCGTCCCAGAAGGCTCATCTGGGCTACAGGGTCGAGAGAGGACCAAGGTGATGTGGGGTGCTGTCTGTCAGAACCTGGAATTTCCTTCCTGTGGGATGATGTCTCAGACTTCCTATTATCGCAGTCTATTTCTGTGCATCTCATTTCCTTTATTCTGGTCAAGCATTGTGCACGTTGATGGTGCTCGTGGCCAAGGGTGGATTACAGCTAAATGAGACCCACATGCACCAAAATTTCAGGGTAAAGAAAGATATGAATAAAAAAAATTTTTGGTGTTCTCTATGAAGTGGATTTTTTGCCCTCTTCTGTAAAATGCCCAGCTCCTTCATACAGGCATGTGCCACTGCTAATACACTCATCAGTTAAGAAAAACACAATTCTTTTTTCCTTTTTTTGTGTACAACTTGCCTCATACAGGGCCTGAATCCAGTTTTTAAGCATGAAATTACTAGTTTTGGTTGTGTGTGAAGGCACATACATTTGTCTGTATATCTGTATCTGGTGTCCTTGGGCCAGAGCACTTTTGTTATTGTAAAATGATGCCAGTTTTCTTTCTGGAAAAGTTGACAGGAGACTAATAACATGTTGGTTTTAAACTTTTCCCATCTGACTGTGGATCTGGTATATACTTTCAAATGGAGTTTAGTCATTAAAGTTTTATGTGAACCACTTAGGTTTCGATTAAGTTTTGCAATGTAACACATTGTTTCTTATCTTGACATGATGTGGCACAGCTAAAAAAAGGCTAAATTTTGTATTAGAGACAATTCACTGCGGGGGACTGAAATTATGTTAATGGCCTATGAAGCAGAATTTCTTATATTTCTTTGGGGAAAGTGGTTGCTTATTTGAGGTAGCTGTTAGACATTTTGGGAAGTGAAATCTTACTCAGGAGTGAAGGCTGCTTTTGTTCTGACCAACTATTCAAGTAGTCAGTATGTTTTTTCCCCTTACTAACTGTAGAATCAGGTAAAACAGCATGAAAGCTGATAGTATTGTTTTGGAGTGGGAATATGCCTTCACCAAAGTCTGTCCTTGCTCTTTCTCCAGGAGTTTATTAAAACATAGATGTTGATGGGATCTTTGTATTATCTGTGGTGCATGAGCAGTTGTAATACATGGAATAAATAGATTTCTAGCTATTTACCTTTAATTCTGTCTGCGTGGACTGATAGGAATGACACACCTGTTCTAAAGATAAGCAGATCTTGATCTGGGCAAGGATTTTGAGGCTATCTGCCCTGGAGACCAGCCATGAGGATCTAAATTCATGCTGAAGCAGAAGGTGGTGGGAGTCCATGTAAACTACAGTGCCATGGCAGGGCTCATTTAAGCTTTCTCACATTAGTTTTATAGAGTTTCAGCTCCAAAAGGGAATTGTTCATTGGAATTTTGTTTTGTTTTTTTAAAGATTTTTTTCCTGTAAGGAAGAAAAACATGATTTATAATTATGCTTTTTTTATCCTTTCCTCGCTCGGAGTAGAGGCTTCCCTTGATTCTAAAAGGATTTTTTGCTTAGTTTTGATCTCTGCAGAGGGAAGGTTATGTGTTCATAACAGCCTGGCTTGAATTTTGCCCGGTGGCAAGTGAGGTTGTATTACCTGTGAAGGATTAGTTTATATCCTGAAGCTGATAGCAGGCTTATCTCTTCAGTTAGCAGGTCAGAACCTTGGTTTTGCTGCTGGCTCAGCAGCTGCTCTTAAAATGAGTGTTGAATTGTACCTTTGGGGGTAGGATGAGAATTTAATGTTGTCATTTGAGTCATTTCCTCAGGACTTTCAATCATTCTTGTCCTTGGGAAAATTCAAGGTCAGGTTGGATGGGACTCTGAGCAGCCTGGTTTGGTTGAAGATGTCTCTCTTCATTGCAGGGAGGTGAGACTGGGTGACATTTAAAGGATCCTTCTCACCCAAACCATTTCAGGATTGGAGGAAAAGGTTGTTTTCCAGCATTCCTACTTTGAACTGCTGATTGTGACAAGGAAGGTAAATGTTAGAACTCTGACAAATACAAACCCTTTGTTGGTTTTGTTTTGGTTGGTTGGTTGATTTTTTCCCTTTGTTTTTTAGCTCAAATACATGAATTATTCCCTACCAGACTTCAGCTGAGTGAACTTAAGCAAGTTGCTGTAGCTGGACTGCTGTATCATTAGATAACCAAAAGCCTGCTTCAGGCAAGTCGTAAAAAGGTGTTAGCTAGGAAGTATGATTTTGGACAGGAAAAGCTGTGAGAGATCTGTTCTGTTCCCGCAGTTTATGTCTAGGAGGCAGAGAGGAACATGACCTGTAAAGCATTGCAGCAAGACTCTTCTCTCTCCATCAATCATCAGCACTCTTCAGTTCATATGAGGAAGCAGAAATGTTACATCCTCTTTGCATCAAAAAGAGAACCAGAAAAACAAAGTGTGGAAGTGATATTGAAAAGTGTTTCGGTGTGTGCTGCAGGAGCAGAGCAGGTGCTGAGCTCTGTTCTTGACTGCACTGCTCCAGGGAGCTGCTTTCCCTTTTCCTTGGGGTGTTACAGAGTGTGTCCTTGGCTGCTGCACCTTAATGCTGGGAGCTCCCATTGTTGTGGTTCATCGTGTTTTTACTCTTGCAAATTCTTTTTCGTAAATGAAGACAACAAATACATTCCTGTAGTCTAATCAGAACTTGGAATTAACACCATAACTCATAAAGACAATGACAAAAATATTTACAATTCAGTGAAAAGAACAGCAGTCACATGCAAAAGTCGCTACACTAGACTTAACAAAAATCCTAATTAAAAAAAACATTGAAAGATATGTCAGCGTAGGAACTGCATGATTAGGGTAAAGATTTATGTTTTCATTTTGGAAAAACAGTAAAAGGCAAGCTATTTCTCTTTTCTGTAAACTGAAGGATTAAAAGGAATTCTAGTGTCTTCAGGAACTGCTGGCCTGCATTTTTTCTCCTTAATTCTTGGCTACAATTGGCTAGAATTACCAGTGGGAGAAGTAGCTGGAATAGCTTTCAGGTTTGGAAATCTAAATAGTCAAGGATCTGTTTTACTGATGGGTTGTACAGGCTTAAGAAGTCAGGAGGAGAAGTAGTGTCGGTAGGGAGCGAGGTCAGATAATCTCCTGTGTTATGGACATGATCCCTTGCTGCCCAAGGGATTAAAGTGAAGTTAGGTTTTGGGAGTGGGAAGATTTTGAGAACTCCAGTTACTTCTGCAGATCCTAGAGATGGAGAAAAGGGCAGATGATAGTGTGTCTGATGGAGTGTCTGATATGACCTTGTGATGCCTCTGGATTGAACTGGGATTCCTTAGAGAGCTGTGGTGAGGAGTAAGATTTGGAGATAGGAATTTTCTGGTGGATTTTGTGTGCTGGCAGAGTTGGGAAGCAGATTGGTGTCGACTTGTCTGGATGGCATTTTTTTCTCTCTTAGTGTATGCAGAGGATTTCTGGAAACACTTAGCTAGAGTTCATACTTTTAGTACTTTTAGTGCCTGGAACTCGATAGCTTCCCTAGTTTGGATAGGCTCCAGCTCCTTCAGCACTTTCAGAGGGGGGTGGGATGTTTGTAGAGGTGAATCCTTTCTGTTCCCTTCTGCTACACAGGAGTAGCAGAGGTGAGAGTTGGGGTTGGGAGTTCCAAGCTGCTGTAGACTGAGATATGAGCAGGTTATTCAGGCCCTGGAGGTTTAGAAAAGCCAGCTGTTGGTAGGGACCAAGCATTGCATGTGCCCTGTGCTTTGTATCTGGTTTAGCACAACAACAGAGCAGTAGCCCAGTACTGTGCTCATTTTTCCCAGTCCTACTCCCTTAGCATTACTTGACTCATTCACATAAATCAGTCTCTGGATGCTGCTGGTGTTTGCTCCAGATAATATGTGCTCCTTCAGTAGGAAGCTCTGGATGGAGTTTCCATTTATTTGTCTCTGAGATGGGCTCCAGGGTTTTGGAGGAGCCTACCCAGATTCCTCTAAATTGGTTGGTAGAGAATAATAATTGCTTTTGGGTCTTTTGCCTCCTCAAATATTTTCGTCCTTTGGCTCTGGCTGTCAGAGACTATGGTTGCACTCATTTTTCAAAACACCAGTCTGAAATAAGTTCAGTGTGTGTGACTAGAATATGAAAATGTCACTGGTGCTAAATACTGTCTCTTAATTTATGATTTCTTTTTAATTCTTTTTTTTTACTTGAAGCAGGATTTAAATGGAAATTATAATATATAATTTTAAATGGAAGCTAAGTTACTGAGTGTGTTTGTGGTACAGGTTTTATCTCTCCTGACATACCTTCTCCCTTTATTTGTCACACAAACAAGTTATTGCTTCCACAAAAACTCTTGTAAATGAGATGTTATTTCAGACTAGTGAGCTCATGGCCGTCTGCTGGCAGAACTCTGCTCTGACTTAATACAAATGAGAGCTGCTGCCAGGATTTTTTGCCTAATACTTGAGCCTTGAAGGAAGCTCTGTTTCACAGAGCAAGAATTGAGCTGCTGTCAGTGGTGCTTCCAGCAGCCTTGCCTACAAACTTCCCATCTGGCTTTTTGGATGAGCCTGTCTTTGTGTATGTGGTGCAGATTTAAGGGGGGAGGAATATGTATTCAGGGCTAGGCTGGGCCTGAGCAGGAGTTTCTTTTCTACTCTCACCAATTCATTGTGCAGTGATGTTGGTTGATTCTACCTGTGGACAGCTTTAGTCACCTTCAGGTTTGCTCTGTTGTGCTATTGCAAGGTGGAGAACTTGTTGGAGCATGTGGATCAGAATCACAGATGACAGCCAGAGTAAAGTCAGTGTCCCACAGAGATCTGCTGAGGGGAGACATGCTTCAGGTCTTTTACCTCTCCAATAGAGTGAGATCTCCAAGGAGAAATGATTGTGTGTTACATCTCCCAGCAGTAATCACCCACCTGACAAAGCTGACCAGGCTCCTGTAGCTCCTGCAGATATGTGGCTTGTTGGGCACTGCAAAGACACCTTTGGGATAACCCAGAGGTTAAGGAAAACATCTGGTTCTAATAGTTTGGACACATAGCTGGGTCAAATCTCCAGCCTTTCCTCCTCAGGAGGATGTATTTCTTCAAGGTCTGCTGACCCAACAAAGGTATATTTCTTCCAGTTCTGTGCTGGCATAGAAGTTAAGAATATACTTAGAAGAAACCAAAATAAAGAGCCTAAAACCCTAGATTTCAGCTCATTAGATCTTGTATGGGATTACATGATTTGAAGAGGTTAATGCAACTCTTTAAAAACAAGAGTTCTACCCAATTGCAGCCACTGATAAACTGGCAGAAGTTCAAGAGCAGAATGGTTTCTCAAAGGAGTCAGAACCAGCCTCTCAGTTTTTCCATGAAGTATCTTTATTTCATGTATTTAATAAATCCCTCTAGTGGCCTGGTACTTCTGTGATGTATCAGCTGTTCCCTTGCGAGCTGATGTTGCGCATGAGTTGTTGCTATTGTGTGGGTTTGAGATGGAGCTGTCGAGGGATTATTTGAAAGGCTTCAGAAGAAGGATCTGAGATGGTTTCAGATGAAAATAATTTTCAAAAAAAGGTGCTGGTGTTTTGGTTTTTTGGGGTATTTTTTTTTTTGTTTTGGGTTGGGGTTTAGTGGGGATTTTTCAGTGAGTTTTCAGTTTGGGTTGGGGTTTAGTGGGGATTTTTCAGTGATTTTTTGGTTTGGGTTATTTTTCGGTTTTGGGGTTTTTTTTGTCAGTTTTTTGGTTTTGTTGGGGGTATTCTGAGTCAAGCAGATGGTGGTAAATCTTTGAATTCCATATGGGGCTATTAGCTGATGCTTTGCCTGCGCTGTGCAGTAGATCATATTAAATGATCTGTTGAACACCTTTGAACATTACTCCCAAGAAACTTAATAGCTTGAGCAAATGAAGTAAGCCATTAGGTTTCAGTTTATCTGCTGATACATCACACCTCTGTGTAAACCCCAAAGTCTTCAAAGACAGTCTATGTTATTTTGTAGTGCATATTTCTAGTATATAACAAGTTGTGGCATATTACCTGCTCTTCTCTGGGAAGTGCTGGGATTGGGGTTAGGATGGTGTTTACCCCTGGGAAAGGGAGAGCCTGGGCCTGGATTCCTGCATGCTCAGTAGAGGAACTGTGGGTTCCTTGGAGCTGGACATTCTCTGCTCTTTCATTCCTACCACAGCAATGCCTCGTGCTGAGGTATTCCAAAAATTCCATTTTCCAGCCTTTGAAATTGCCTCAGAGCCCCAGGGAGCTGAAATGTCCAGGCCTGGGAATGCTGCTGGACAAGTGCGGTGATGTGTGCGAGGGCTCCTGGGCTGGAGCATGTCCCTGGCATGTCCCTGTCCCCTGAGGGAGCAGGCAAGTCCAACACCTGCAGGTGTGCTGGGCTTGGAACGCACTTTATCTCATGCATTTCATCCCCTGGAATGGAGATAGCTAAGATGGGAATCTTTCCCATTGGAAAGCAGCATGGCTAGGAGCCGTGCTCTGGAGAATAAGGGCACATGTGCGTTTTACCCAATTTCTGAGGAACTGGCTACTGAAAGACCTAAGTGCCCATTTCCTCTCTTTATTTACAATCAGACAGTGATGGGGGAAAAAACTACCTATCCTCAAACTGTGCACTTCTGAGATAAAGAGGTAAATTGTGCATTTGCATTCTCCACACGACACTTGCTAATGCAGCTTTCAGTGCTTGGCTCTCCCAGAGATTTGCCTGTCTTCAGTGGGTGCTCCCTGAGATTCCTCCCTCTCCAGTGACTGCCTCCTGAAATCCACACAAAGAGAACAGACCAGCAGAAGGGAGAATTAGGAGGTGTACTGCAGAGGAAGCAATCTCACCCACCAAGTGTCCCTGTTTCCATGATCCCATTTCCTTAGCTGGGGATGGGAAATGTACAGCATTACTTAGAGAGGGCTGCAGAGCCTTTAGCTTACAAGATCAGAGTTAAGACCTCACTGTTTTTCTTCGTCTTCTCTTTAGCATTAAGTCAGCCATCAGCACAGCACCGGTTTTCCATCAGTTTGAGTCCAGTCAGTCTTTTCCAAGAGAGAATGTGTTCTGACCCTGGCATCTGTAGCGTGTCCCGTGTGTTGACCCCACAGCAGCCATGTGTCCAGCACATGTGTGTCCATAGGAGAAGCCATGTGGATTTCTGTATCCCTGAGTGAAACATGAGATCACAATCTCATGTTTCTCTCTTCAATTAGAGATTCAGGTCCAGAAATTTTAGCTAGCCCAAATTATTTGCAATTTTAAGCAGGAATACTTTGCTTTTAATTTTTTTTTCTTCTCTCCAGTACTAGTACTTCACTGCTTTAAAACTCTAAACCCTGAAAATCGGGAACGTCACGTCCAAAAACCCAGAGTGGGGTTTTTTTCAGTGCTATAGGCAAAATACTTGGATGGGAAGAGATTTTTTCTGTGAGTTTGCAAGAGTTTCTTAAAAGCAACACAAAGGAAAAGTTGTTATTACCATGGCCACAAATTTACCACTAGTCTGACAAGTACTCTGTGAATGCACTAAGTAAACTGCTCTATAAAAGCTGAATATCTGTAGTTTATTTCAGTGTGTATTTTGGAAGGAGTGTTAGCCTATTTTATCATTCCCAGCCCTGACACCCACTCCTTTTTTTGTGAAAATCCATTAATCTTTTTGGTTTTGTTTCTCTCTCTGTAAAATGAAGCTAAAGTACTGCCTTAGTACAAGGTTGAGACCCTTGCTGTGAGTTTTAGGGGCCTCTGGGCATGGCCTCTGACCTCTGTGATTCACATCACCTCATTCGCAGAGGTACACTGCAGATGAGTACACTTAGCCATTCAAAGCAAGAACACTGTAAAATCCATCTGGAAAAACTTCAGGAGATTTTAATTGATAAATTTGTTATTTCATCCTAGCAGAGTAGTGTGTTTTGTGTTTTCTTTCCCTCCTTATTCAGAATCCTGTCAGCATATAAGGTTGTCACCTTTTCAGCTGTTTCTTCATCTGAAATGGGATGGACAAAATTATATCCTGGAAAACTCTTTACTTCATCTGTAAAGGTTAAATATTTTTTTTCCCTGCTTGGCTGCAGTGGTGATCTTTCTATTCTCTTAACTATGTATGAAACATTTTCAGCCATTTGCCAGCAAATATGACGTAATCCATTTATTTTCAAGCAGTGTACCATTCCTTGCAATTCAGAGAACCTCTGTTTTCCAGGGTAACTGGCTACTTGAGGAAAATTAGGCTAAAATTATGAAGTCTCAAGTTCCATGCTGGCTTTAGCAAAGTCAAACTCTAAAATAACTCACTGATGACTGTAAGTGTTAGTTTAGTGTTGGTGAAAGCAAAGTTTGGCATAAAGGAATTTATGCCAAGGGAAACCTGTGCCAGGGAGAGAGTAATGAAACCTGCTGTGTTTGTGTGCTATGAATTTGCAATGGAGCAGGGGAAATGTCTGGTCTGATGTTGTTAAATACTCTTGCGTTTCTGGGTGTTTCTTTTAGGTTCACAGGGATTATGCTTGGGTCGGGTTATTAAACTGCTGATTCTGAGAGCTGGTTGGATCTCCAGTGTTGACACTTTAGTTCTGCTTTTTTGTTGCTGATTCCTTGATCCCAGGATATGGGAGGTTAAATGAGTTTTGTATTTCTGTCTGGGTTACTTTTCACGGGTGTTTTCTGAAGCTCTGATGATCCTTGAAAAGGCAAAAATCTGATATTCTCGAGTCTGTGACTCACTCGGGTGCTTTATCCTCTGGCTGTGCCGCTTTGTGGAGCGTGAGTGGACCAGCTGCACCCTGGGCATCACCCTGGCTGTGCCTTGCACAACCTTTGTGTGCTTGGGTGGTGGGGGGGACCATGCTTCGTGCAGGTGATGAAGAGGAGGGTCTGCAAATCGCTTGGAAGATGGACACAGAGGGAAGGTCAGGCCCCAAATGTCAAACTCAGTTTAACATTTGAGTCAGTGCAGTGAAGATATGATGAGGTGAAGAGCCTGAGCTTCCTGGAGGCATTGAAGTGCTTGGAAACGGGGTCTGAATTAATTAGGTCCACAAAGGGGGCACGAGTAAGTCCCTAAAGCCTGGATGGTGAGTGCAATGTTACGTAAGATCACAGAAAGTGACCTTAAAGCTCATCCAGTCCCACCCCCTGCCCTGGACAGGGACACTTTCCATTGTCCCAGGGTTTTCCAAGGCCTGTCCAACCTGGCTTTGGACACTTCCAGGGATGGCGCAGCCACAGCTTCTCTGGGCACCCTGTGCCAGGGCTTTACCACCCTCACAGGGAACAATTCCTTCCCAATAGCCCATCTAACCCTGTCCTCTGGCAGTGGGAAGCCATTCCCTGTGTCCTGTCACTCCAGGCCCTTGTCCAAAGTCGTTCTCCAGCTCTTTTGTAGGTCTCACTCCATTAGAATGACAGCCTGGCTCCCAAACTGTCTCCTCCTATGGTTATCCTGTGGATTGGAAAAACCTCTTCCCTACTGTAGAGGTGGAAGGTCTGCAGCCATTTGCCATTTTATCATTCAGAGACAGTGGCAAACCAGTTGTAACCATGCTGAGCATTTGATGTATTTATTTTTAGTTTTCTTGCATTACCTTTTTGGTATGGTTCTTTTTAATGTTAATGCAAACCGTAAAGCTGCTGCATGTGGCTTGACTTAAAGACAGATTGTCCTGACCTGCACTCATCATCTCCTTCCATTTCCTGACCATATGGCAGGCAGCAGCATCATGGGATATATGTTTTGTGGACAATATTAGCTTCCTTCAGGTGGCTCCCACCAGCAGCAGCACCTTGGATATCTTTGGATGAACTTCGAGAAAATGTGGATAGATTTCATGCCTCTATTTCCAGGAGCATCTTGTACATGGCTAACTTTTGCTACTGTGTTTTGAAGTTGCTTTACTTGTTTTTGATACTGTGGGTCAGATTGAAAAGTGTTTTTAAAGCAGAAATTCTTTCCCTTTGCTGGAGGGGGGTGTTAGCCCTGTGAATTCTTGGAAGACTGGGTTGGATGGGGCTTGGAGCAAGCTGGTCTAGTGGAAGGTGTCCCTGCCCATGGCAGGGGATGGGACTGGATGGGCTTTAAGGCCCCTTCCAACCCAAACCATTTAGTATTCTCTGGCTTCCCATCTGCCACACACCTGAGTGACTTAAGAACGAGCCTCAGCAGGTGACAATGTTCAGCAGGATCAATAATGCAGATCTCTCACTGGCTGTGATGTGACTTGGCTGTTAGACAGCACCTGGAGCCTATATAGGACGTTAGGGTCCATGTCTGAGCTGTGGAGCTGTGCTCTCCCCAGCATTCACCAGGAGCTCTTGGACCAGGATTTCTCCTGGTTTCTGCCAGCGTGTTCTTGTTTCTTTGGGGCTTTAAGGCCGGCTGGCTGGGGTGCCCAGGACTGCTGGGCTGCGTGAGGAGGGGTCAGGCTGGCCATGGGCAGATCAGTCCCACTCTTTGCCTCACCTCATGCTGTGCTCTAGGCAGACCCTTGAATCTTAGATCATTAAGATGGGAAAAGACTTAATGGACACAGTGGTCTGGCTGTAAAAGTGAGGATAACCTTTTCCTTGCCTGCAGACTTGACTGATCCCTGCAGAAACACAATTACAGAATAGAATTACAGAATACCTTGAGTTGGAAGAGATCCATAAGGGTCATGGAGTCCTACTCCCTGCTCCTCAGTGTTACCTGAAACTAAACTTCACTGAGAACCTCTTTGAACTCAGACAGGGTTGGTGACGTGACTTTCCTGGGGCGCCTGTTCCAGTGACACCCCTCTCAGTGAACTTTCTTCTAATAGCTCAACCTGACCTTCCTCTGGTGCAGCATCGCTCTATTTTTTCATGTCCTATCAACTGTTCACTAGAGAAAGAAGTCTCCATCCTTGGAAACATTCAAAAGCCATCCAGACATCATTCTGGGCAACCTGGTGGCCCTGCTAGTGGAAGGGGGGCATGATGACCTCCAGAGGTTCTTTCTGTGGTTCTTGTCTTGTGGTGCTGAATTACCAGTCCAGGGGGTCATGTTGGAAAGCCCCTGTGCAGCAGTGGGGTTTGCTGCCTCTTGGGGCAGCCCTGGGGCTTGGAAGAGGAGGTGCTCCAGCCCGGGAGGAAGGGCAGCAGGCTTGCTGTGTTCTAGGGCAGCGCCTGGGTTCCTTGTGAGATACAAGATGTAAAACATGGCAGCTCTTCTCCTTTTGAAGAATTTGTTACACATCCATGGTTAACTTTTCTTGCTGTGCTTCCTGACTGTATTTTGAAAGCAGATTCTGTGCTGTTTTTCATCCCAGAGGTAACTGACTTGCTTGTACAGAAACTATAGAAGAAGCAGTCAAGAAATTTACTTCTGTTTCTATTCCTCTGTGTCTGTACTACATGTTATAAACACCTGGGATTTTATCATCCTTAAAGTTGCCCAGTTTTCCTGCAAGCAGCCAGTAATTCACAGCCCGCTGAGGAGAGCAGGAGTGTTTACGATGTGCCTGTGCCAGCCTTGGCCCTGTTATCTTGCTCTGTAAGAATAAACTGAAGTTATTCTTAGTGTCTAAAGCTCTGTGAGTTTCTGGGTGCACAGACAGCTCATTGTGCTGCCTGCTGAGACAGTGCTGGGGATCATGCAGTGAGGTTTTAGTGGGCAGTCTTGATAGGGAGGATTTTGGCTCTGACCCTTCCAGCAGCAGTGAAAGGGGAATGGTATTCCATCGGCTGAGCGTAAACCAAACATGTTTTTCCTGTGCAGCATAGCAAACTTCGACTTAGGTATGGTAGATTTTTTTTTTTACCTTTCACAAGCAGACTAGAAATAGTTCACACACATCTGCTGATCACAGTTTGAAAACTACTGTTCTCAAGCTACCCTGAGGTTGAATTCCTTTGGAAAAAGTCTCGCTGACTTCATCTGCTTCTGTAATCACAGAATCACAGAAGGGTTTGGGTTGAAACAGACCTTTAAACTCATCCAGAACCACCCCCTGCCATGGGCAGGGACACCTTCCACTAGCCCAGGTTGCTCCAAGCCTCGTCCAGCCTGGCCTTGAGCACTTTCAAGGGTGGAGCAGACACAGCTCTGGGCAGCATTGGTAATAAGATACCTTGTACAACACACTGTGAGGGTAATCAGCTCTAGGGACAGGGATGAATTTACCCTTCCTTACTGGGCTTAGGTTGGTCTGTGTTCTGTATTATCCATTCCTGGTGGGAGCATTGCAGATACTTGGAGTGGAAAGGGTTTCCCTGCATACGCAGTGAAAAAAACCTTAAATTGTTGTAACTGCTTTTGCCTGTGCAAGGCGAGTCTGGAGCTCTCTCTCGGGGTCCAAACCCTTAAACTTGGCATAGCTCCCTGTGTGAGAGCACGGCAGAAAGAGCTGTTAGACTGACAACAGCCCTGTGCGTGTTGAAGGCGGCACTGGGATTTCTCCATGTGCCTGTAACAATCCATTCATCTGGCACATGCTCCTGCTGCAGCCCTCTCGGTGCCCAGACAGTGAGCCCTTTCATGGAGAAATGCAGAGTCATATTTCTGAGTGCAGATTAGCCAGGGGATTGTTAGTAGTGTGGGCTTGGCTAAGCTCATTTCTGTGAGCAGCTCTGGCGCTGGAGCAGGGAAGGTGTGGGCAGACACCCCGTGTGTGCTGCCAGCAGACAGGGGAGCCCAGGGCTGGCCCCCCTGCTCTCCTGGGGCTCAGCTTACACACAGGGCCACGTGTCCTTCAGCCAAATGTCCTCCGGTTTGACTTGCTGTCTCTCACAATTGGACTTTTCCACAGGGTGGTGCATCAGGAATAGAATGCTTCGCACAGGGCTTATTGTCCTGTGTACCCCAGGAATGCTAAGGAGCTGTCCCAGCCTGCTGGGAGTTGCTGGGATGCTCCTGGGATGCATTACTGGTATTGCACTGGGTCGCTCTGTGGTGAGGCTGCTGCACCAGGGCACTCCTGAGCTTGGGACCCTGTCTGAGTTCAGACTTTCTTCCTGCCTCTAACTCACCTTTTCCAAGCCTTTGTGAGCAGGGGCAGGTTGTTACTCTGGTGGAATGGATGTGTTCCAGTGAGCCACATGTGGGCATCAGCTTTCTCTGACTGTACAGCTCACAAGGGGCAGAGGAGGAGCAAGTAGTGATCTCTTCAGTCTCTGTGACCAGTGACAGGAGTTGAGGGAATGGCTGGAGCTGGGACGGGGCAGGGTCGGGTTGGAGATCAGGAAAAGGTTCTTCCCCCGAGGGTGTTTGGAACCCAGGCTCTCCAGGGAACAGGCACAGCCCTGAGGCTGCCAGAGCTCCAGGAGTGTTTGGACAACGCTCCCAGGGATGCACAGGGTGGGATTGTTGGGGTGTCTGTGCAGGGACAGGGTTGGATTCAATGATCCTGAGGGTCCCTTCAAACTCAGCATATTCTGTGTTGATCAAAGGAGCCTTCTCGGAGGTGGGCACAGAAAAGCACGAGGTGCCACAGTCAGCTCTGCAGGTCTCATGTGGACCCCTGCAATGTGACTGCAAAGGTGGCATTTTTCAAGCTGTCACTTGGTGAGCATATCCCTGGATGCACACATCCAACCCTGCTGAGCTGGAAGGTGTCTCCCAGCATTTGTGCCACATTTTTTCAGGAATCATCACGCATACACCGAATGCTTTACTGTCAAGGTTTTCTCTGGGATATCTCTGTGCACCTGAGTATGTAGGCAGGTAGCAGCCTGCTGCAGACAGCTCTGGAGGGCTTGCTGCTCTTGTCCTGTTGACAGTCCTATTCAGCCTGCAGCAACAACAAAGGAATTCCTGGTCAACTGGAGAAGCAGAAAGTGTGGATGGAGATCAGCCCTGAGTTCAGAGCTGGCCTCAAACAGGCCTGTTGGAGTGATAGTCCTGTTGCAGGGTCTGCACAGGGGGGTTGTTGAAAGCCTTCTAACAAAAATTGTAAATTACTGATTGAAGGGCTTCCGTCAACCCTTCTGGTAGGCTGGAGGCTGGTGAGCTGTGTTCTGAAGAGTGCTGCAGGAGAAAAAAAAAAAGAAAAATCTGTGTTTCAGTGACCTTTGCATCAAGCTGTGGATGAAGTTTGAAAGTTTCAGGGAGTGTGATGTGAAAATATGGAGTAGTATTGGTCTTCATTAACTGTTTGACTTTGAGCATCTCCTACCCTTCTAAACATAGCCATTTTTCTCTCTCTAGAGGCAAAATCCTTTTGGATAGCCAAACACCTTTTGCCATTTTGTTTGTAGGAAGAGCAGTTTATGGCCTATTCTTACATTTCTCTACTCCGAATGCTTCTGGACCTCTTCTCCAAATGCTAAATTTGGGGTTCATCTCAGAGAACGCTGTTGCTGGCACTCATTGAGCTCTTCTTGTTCTCTTGTTCTGTTATTTTAGGTTTGTGACGGCCTCAAAGAAAAGCTGTCTGACAACTTTTGTGAAGAATGGCTTTATTGTTGCCTATCAGCAATATTTTCACATGAAAGGGTTGGTTACTGTGTAAAGCTCTCCAATGTCACAAAAAACATCCTGCCAGTTTCCAGATCACAGAGCAGATTCTCAATTGGTAAAAGAAGTTGTCCTTTGCTCCAGAATTAGCTTGGTGTGTTACTTATTGCTACTCGAACTTCTAATTAATGATGTGAATTAAAATATTCTGTTTTCATTCCCTAATTTCTTATATTGTTTCTTTCAGCCAGCACTGGACAAGAGATGAAAAAATAATTTGTTTGTAGTCGTTTAATTATGCAATATTCCATCAAGAATGTATTTCTGTGTGTTGAAATTACTTTTAGTCTTGTAGGGTGTTTAGAATTAAAATCGATTTGTAATGAAGTCATATTTCATATTTTAAGTCAAGAGTTCTTAAAAATGTCTTTCCTGGAAGGGAAGAATGTTGGGAAGAATGGAACATACCAGCCTCACCCACATAACTTGGTTATGTTCAGCTAATCCTGTTTGTCTCTGGACTGGGCTTGGAGCAACCTGGGCTAGTGGAAGATTGGGTGGGATGGCGTGAATTCAAAGTCCTTTCCAACCCAAACAGTTCAATAGTTCTGTGATTCTGTGAATCTGTGTAGAATTGGTGAAAGCTCTTGTTGGGTGGTGTGGGACAGGGAGGCAGGCACTGGTACTTGTAGGGCAAGCTTCTGACTTTTTCTGTGGGGAAAAAAAGGCCCCATAAATTTAAAAAGTAAGCTACTAAAGGATTTGGGTCTGTGTTTCCCTCCCTGCTGGATGTCTGATGGTCCATGGTATGAGTGTTCTCACCAGGGTGAGGCAGGCTCTGGGACCTTTGCACTGCTCTATCTGCAGGCTTGGTGCAGAGACCAGAGCTTTTCAGGTATTTCTGTTTTGGGGGACCCTTGGCAATGTGCTACAGGCCCATATTCAGTGTGACTGTGGAAAAATCAGTGGTGCTGAGCACCTAAATATGAAACCCGTCCATTTTTTTGTTAGCAGAGACAAGAATATTTCTAAATCCCAGTGGCTTACACACTTGAATTAATCTCAAAACAGCTGCATCAGCTGGTGTTCCGAGTTATTTGCTGGGATTAAGCTGTCCTTTCAGAAATTACACAACTGTTGTAATTAATTTGTCCTTTGAACAATTGATTTCAGAGGCCAGTCACCACCCTGATCCTGCATGTATGGGATTTCCTGGGCTTCCCTTAGGGGACTTGTTCCCTTGAAGCCAAGTCTGCTTGAAAATACTCACAAGATGCAGCTGGATTTTTGTTTCTTTAAAGCTTAGCAGCATGGGGAGAACTAAAGACAGAGAGAGGACTTGGGATTGAAGGAGCTGGAACCTCCGTTCCATTGCAAGAGAATTCCCATTGCATGGGTGCTAGGGAAGCTGTTACACAGGGATTTTTTGACTTTTGGCATGGGGGAGCCGTAAGGGCTGATTTAGATTAGATACAAGGATGTTTTTTACAGTGAGGGTGGTAGGGCCCTGGCACAGGGTGCCCAAAGAAGCAATGGCTGCTCCTGGATCCCTGGTAGTGTCCAAGGCTGGATTGGACAGGACTTGGAGCAACTTGGGATCATGAAAGGTGTCCCTGCCCATGGCAGAAGGTGGAATGGGATGGGCTTTAAGGTCCCTTCCAACCCAAATCATTCTGGGATTCCATGATTCTGTCCTGGGGAGTGAGGGACAAGAAAGTGAGTGATTTCTTGAGGTAGCATGGAAAGAGCACTGATTCTGTACAGTCTTTTACTAACTGTACAGAAGTATGTACACACATACATCTGTGAGTCATTCACTTGGACTTGGAAGACCACTGAAGGTTTTAAAACCAATGCTGCTGCCAGCAAAATCCATTATCCACAGCTGCTGAAGGGCACGGGGAAAGAGTTAGAGGGGAGCAGTGTGTGCTGCATTCCTGTGCTGTGAGGTCCTGTTCTTGCACAGCTGCCCAGCCTGGGGAGCAGCTCTGCTCGTGTTGCTGGCTCCACGCTCCCACGCAGCTCCCTGCCACCCATCTGGGCCCAGGTGGCTTGGGGACCAAGTTAAAACTGAAAAACAAAAAAAGGTACTTCCAAAAGTCTGTCCTTAATTAAGGAAACCCTAGAACAAATGCCAAATCCCTACGAAGCCAGAAAGTCTTACACATACGTTAGAATTTTGGCAACTTATTTAAATGCTTAAACAATTCTTTGAACTTGGGCTGAATGTTCAGGCTCTGTTAATGGAGTGTGCGAGCAAAATTGTGCTAAAATAAGTGATTTAGATAGTTTGGATCTATCCAGAGGCTCTGGATTACATTGTTGGGAGCTGTCTCACGGTGTGTTATCCCTGGTCCCATTGGTACCTGGGAGATTTGAGATATCAAGTCTCAAATTCACAGACGTAAGGTAGACCTGAAAAAGAAAATCATCTGTTACCTGAGTCTTGTCTCTGTTGGATGAGCAAGAGCCATATTTACCTGTTGGTGGGAGAGTGTTTAGAAGGATACAGGGAGCCCTGCTTGGTTTGTTGCTTTTTTGAGACGATCCTGAGCAGGAGAACACAGAGTAGTTGACAGTAACTCCATTTAAAATCATACAATAGACTAATCAAATGGTTTGAGTTGGAGGAACCTTAAGGCTCATCTTGTTCCGTGCCCTGCCATGGGCAGGGACACTTTCCATTAGACCAGGTTGCCCCAAGCCCCGTCCAACCTGGCCTTGGATACTTCCAGGGACTTGATCTGTGGTAAAAACAGGCATTTTCACAGCTGGAATTAAATCCCTCTTACTGTGCTTCAGAAGTGTTTTGCTTCTGTCTTGTTTTGAGTTTTTTTCCTTCCTCTTTAGGATCCATCCCTCCTCTTCAAGTCTCTTCTAGCTGCACTGTTTCCTAGTCAAGGTAACTCTGGCTCACAGTGGAAACTGCCACTTCAGGGCTGTTTATATTTTGACTTGGTTTTCTAAGCCTGGCAGCTTTCAGACAAAAAGAGCAGGGAGAAATGACTTGTCTGTTACTTTATTTACCACTTGTTTTGGGAAATCTAGATCCAAATTTATGTTTGACTCATATTAGGGCTCTGTGGCTGGACTCTGCTTTTTCAGTTATTTTTGGCCAGGCTGATCTCACACCCAGCATGAGCAGGGCAGCTTTGGTGACAGGAGCTCAGCTCCACTTGGACCAGGCTGCCTCAAGGGACTGAAAGCCAATGACTTCTATGCAGGATCTAAACAATTCAGAAGTTAAAACTCCCATCCTGTGCTCTCTTCATTGTGTGTCATTAGTGTTGTGGTAAAAAACATGGGACTGCTGGAGTAAATTGTTAATAGTGGCTGGGGCTGGATGAGGTGGTGTGGATTTTTCCAATGCTCTGGGGTCTGAAATCCCTGGAGTCTCCCCAGAGCACTGGGGGAACCGCCTGTGGAGTGCCTGTTGCTGCTGGCTCAGCTCAGAAGGTGCTCAGGAAGATGCTGAGTCCTGCTCTGAGGACTGAGCTTTGTCCTAGAATATTTGAGCACCTCTGTTAGCACAAGTTCTGGAACAGAGCACACAGAAATGTGCTTCCTTCATCACTTTGGTGTGAGCTGTACCCTCTCTCTGAATGTTTGATTGCTGCTCAGCTCTCAGGAGAGTGGCCAAGGGGAGGTACTGGTGCTTTTGTCACCAGTTTCTGTGTTACAGCTGTTAGGAATGATCCACTAACAGGCTTTCCATTGACTCTGGGCTTTGCTTTGGAGGAGACCCTGTGGGTTTAGGGCACATGGTCAACCTATGGCTCTTGTTTCAGTGGATCTCAGTATTGGACCACATCTCATAGCAAGCCTCGTGGGTGAATTGAATCCCTGGCTGCAGGCAGAGAGGAACCAAGGGACACAGTTAGAATGGATATCCCTGGGGGTTCCTGGAATTTGGTTGCATTCACGACTTAGTTCTGCAGTGTCTGGAAGCAGCAGGAGCCCTGGAAAGCCAAGGGCATCCTCTTCCTGTGAACCATTTTCCATGCAAGCCCAGCATCAGCAGCCTCCTGACCACTGTCACCCTTTGTGTGTTCTCAATGGAGTGATGGGAAGGGTCCACTCCAACCTGGGTGTCCAAATTTGACTCTCATACCATAAAGGATGAACTCAATACACCCTGCTCAGGCCCAGCAGTCTTCAAAACACTGACAGAAAGGGAAAGGAGCCTCCTTACAGCTTTTGTCTTTGGAAGCTGGCTGCCTCCAGTCCAGACTCAGCTCTGCACTGCTTGAAAGTGAAGCACTGCCCCCTGTTCAAAGCTGTCCCTCCCACCCTGTTTGCCGAAGGGAGAAGGTGGTAAATGTTAAATTCAATAGGGAAATTTCTGCAGGGCCCTGGCTGTGGAGTTTGCCTCCACTTGTGTCACAGCATGACCCCATACTCTGACAAGCCAGCAGCACACAGGATGCATTTTGTCCTCTGGTATTTTTCCTATACAGATGGTGAAGAGGAAAATTTTCTCCTCTGACCTAGTGCCTGAGGTAAATGGACTAAATAGCTTGGGAGAACAGGCCAGAGTGTAAAGAAGTGGAAAAGGGCGATTGTTATTTTTAATTCCCTTTTTGGGGAGAAGAAGAGGAGAGCAACCATCAGATTACTCCCCCTTGCAAACATAATTTGAGGAGACATTATCAAGCTAAAAATATGAGCAGTTTGTAAAAGGAGCTGTTTTCTGCATATGCTGCTACTCACATTACTTAATTAAAACAGGAGGTGCTTAATGTTTTGCTTTGATTTTCCACTGTGCACGATCCATGAGTTTTTTTGGGAAGGGGTACTTTGCTGAGCATGAACAATGAGGGCTTGTGTCCATGGTACGACTCCTGGTTAAAGCCAAAGTAAATATTGAAGTGGTTGTAGTTCTGTCAACATAAGCCCCTATATGAACATTCTCACTCAAACTTTTAAAAAATTTACCTTCTGTTTATTGGAAATGGGTTCAAATCTGAGTGGGAAAAGCTGCCATGTTACTGGAATAGAGGTGTCCATCTGGAGGTATGTCCTGCTCTATTTGTTAAACTTTCTTTTCTGAAAAGAGCGGGAGGAATAGAATTTTTTTCCTCAATTTTTTCATGGCTGTGTTGCGCAGGCTTTAGGTTGTAAATCTTGTAGGGGACCTTTTTTCTTTAATTAAATCCTGGGTGGTTTTAATCAGCTCTTGAAAATGGTGTTGCTGATCCATTCAAAAAACAGGATTTGAACCCGTTGCTAGGTCAACAATATTGCTGATAGACTCCCACACAGATAATGGTACTGTGCTCAGCAACTTGCTTTCAGAAAATACACCCAAAAATCCAGGCACTGCCTTAGTCTAAGGGCCATGTGGACAAGCCATGCTCTTGGTGAGCTGAGTGGAGCTGGGTTACAGATCCACTCTTTGTCCTGTGAAGTGCAGGTCATGGACTAAGAAGGATAGAGGATGGAGTAAAAACACTTTTCCAGGACAGGAAAGTGGGCAGAGGTGATAGCATCTCTTGTGTGACATGTTTTCACCACCAAGCTGAAGTCTTAGCTGTGTACTTCGCTTCTTGAAATGCTACAGAGTGCTACAGAAGTGTTTATAATGTGGAGTGTCCTGATGTGCCTCTCAGGGCTTGAGGAGTTCTTGCTCACAGTGAGAAGTCCTGCTCACATTTTAATTAGCTTGTTTTTCTTGTAGAGGGGTTGTCATTTAAAAAAAAGAAAAAAAATAGGGAAAAATATGTGCCTGTTTTTTCCACACAGTGCTATTGCAAACACCAGAGCTGCTATTTTTTTCTGAAGGAGAAAGGTGGACTGGTTCAGATACTACAAAAGGAGTCAGTGCTGATGCTGTTTGATCTTAAATTAATTATTCTGTAACTAATAGTGATAATTGCTTTTGTAATGGTTTGGGTTTTTTGGGGGGGTTGATTTGGTTCGGTCTTTTTTTGTTGGGTTTTTTGAGCTCAAAGCTGGAGGAGCAAAGGTTTGCCAAACTACTAGTCATAGGGCATGTTTCATCCAGGGTGGAACAGACTTTATTTATTGCCTTTGGGGACTTTTGTGCTTAGAAGTGCTGCTGGGTGGATAGTCCTGGAGAGAGCTGTCCCTCCTTTGTGCCAGAGCCTTGGCTGATCCATGTCTTCAAGAGTCTGTTGGGATGTGAATTTACCTTCTGTGTATCACCATGACAGCCTGGGCACAAAAGTCATAGAATCATGATATGGTTTGGATTAGAAAATGCTATTTTCTTCCAGCAGATTCCTTGTGGGTAAATCTAGAGATCCCTTCAGTTCCCATTCACTCACTTCTGGCTGGAGGATGTTGGCTGATGGTGTCACCCAGGGTGAATTTTGTCAAGGGCCTGGTGCCCTACCAGGAGCAGGATGGAATACTGCAGGTGTGATGGGAAGAGCATCCTTCATCCCCCTTGCTATGCTTAGGGAGGCAGAGGTCTTCCTCTGACTCTGCCAATCACTGTCATTCAACTTCAGGCTTTCTTCTGCTAATCAGAGATTGGGGCTTCATGAAGCAACTCTGAGCAACTGAGGAAACAGCTTTCCATCATGGTAATCCTTTTCTCTGGGGCTGAATGACTCTGTGTTTTCATGTTGTCACAGAAATTTGTGTTTCATTTGAGAGCTCTGGGTTTCTCTTGCACAGCCCTGCAAACAGCCTCCATCTAAAACATTTTGGGCTTGTGTGTGCACAGAGTTGAATAGAGAAGGATTGCCTGGCTGAGATGGGAGCAGCCAACATAAAACTGAGATTAGTTTGACAAGTATGCAGCTGAAGCTTCCCCTTTCCCTGCCCAGACTGCAGCAAATCCCTTCATATGTCTCCACTGACACTATGTGAGGTTAGAAGGACTGAGATGAGGTGAGAAAGAATGGGATGAAGCTTGCTGAGGGAAAGAGGCACATGGACCTGACTTTGTGAGAGCTGTGTGCTTGCTGTAAAGGGTCTCCATGGTCCTTAAGGCTGTTCTGGACCTGGAAAAGAGGATGTTGTGGGATGAGCTGTGACATTCCTCAGGGTGGCCACCCTCAGCCTTGTTTGTGTGATGCCCAATTGCATTGTGGCCCCAGTGCCTCCTTCTTGGTGCCACTGCAGCTCTAGTGATGACCATGAGCATGAAGCCATTTCCCCAGTTCTCTGGTATTTTAGGAATTCTGGAGCTGTTCACTGGCTGTGCAGCTGGAACATGGGAGGAAAGCAGAGTGAAATCTGTGAAACGCCTTGGTGGCTGTGGGAGCCCAAGGAAATGTGTGAAAATGGTGTCTAGGGGATAAGCTTCATCCATAGAACACATAGAGCAAGTTGGACTTAGACCAGGTCAGCACTGTGACTGTTTTAGTCCAGTTTGTACATCATTGCAAACTAGAGCTGCAGTGCAGCATGAACCAGGGTCTTGATCAAAAGCAAACCCTGAAGCCATGACTAAGCCCAGCCTTGCTCTGTCACGGGAGATCAGTTAATGACACAGGAACCAGCCTCTAATACTTGCTGAACTTTCACTATTTATTATTTCAGCAGACATTAATAAATATTCAACAAATAAGCCTCCTGGCCTTAAGTGATTGTGGTGTTCTGATTATAAATAAACTGAAAATGCAAGTTCTTAGTTCTTTTTTACTTTAAAGCAGGCTAGTCCCCATGGGAATGGTATGTTCCACAAACTGAAAAGGGTTCGTGTCCTGGTTTTCATCTGTAGGGTCATATGGTGACTTGGAGTGGAGGTATTTTCCTGAAATAGCTTTGGAGTAGCTATTAGGGTTTGGGATGTGGCTCCTTTCTGCATGTTCTCCCCTGCCTACAGGGAGCTCTGGCTTTAAATAAGGTGAAGGATGTTCTGGGAAGTGCCTTTGGGTCTCTGGAGCTGGAGGATGGAACAAGAAATGTATAGCAGTTGAGGGGAGCTTCCAACAACCTCCCCTCAGTGATGTTTCACACTGTCTTTGCTGTCTGCACCAGACCTTGTGGGACTGTTCATACTCCCAGAGGAATATGAAGGGACTATAAATTCCCAGTGGGGCTTGCTGAGCTGTGCACTGCCAGGGGACTGTGCTTTCCTGCCCATTCCAGTTAGGAAGAATGAGCAGCCCTTCCAGTGACAGGAGTTTGTGGTGGGATCTGACACAGCCCCGTGCTGGGTGTGTAGAGCCCTTGGTCCCAGGGAAGGCAGCTGGGCAGGAGCAGCTGGGATGGGACTTGGCTCACTCATCCTGTGACCTGAAGGCTTGAACATCCCAGGCACAGAGCAGTGTGTGGCCCCTGTGGGAGCATTTCCATGGGATTGCTGTCAGGGATGGGAATCTTTGCCTCCTGTTCCAGTCTGTTCAGCTCAACCCTGAGGGAAAAAAAAAAACATTTTTCAGCGAGCACTAAAGGCACATTTTAGTCATTTGTTTCAGTTATTAAATGGTTCTTATGTCAGCCCACAGGCTTTGTTCCCTTTCCACAGTGGTGGTACTCAGTTGCCAGCTGGGGTTAAACCTCCACTGTGTGTCTTGTCTTTTGGTGGCTGGACTGGACAGAGCAGTCCATGGTAAAGCAGGGATTTAGGCAAAGTCACAAACCTAGTGCTAACGTGCTTGCTTTGCTCTTGCTTTGCCAGGGCAGCCACTGACCACAACATTGACAACACCACAGCAATCCTCAGGGAGTGGCTGAGGAATGTGCAGCACCTGTACCACGATGTGGAGTGGAGGCCCATGGAGGAACCTGTGTGAGTATCTGCGAGAGCTCTGGGCTGCACAGTCCAAATTCCTGAGCATTTCTGTTACCAAACCAGGAGTTGTACTAAGTGTCCAAGTGTTAAAATGTGGGTTATTTGCTTTCTGGAGTCTGTCCCATTAAAATTGTGTTCTTAGAGAAAAAGGTGAGATAAGGTCTCTGTAGAAAGGTCTCTGACTTCAGTGAAGCACCTCATGCAGAATTTTTTGGAAGAAAGTATTTTCCATTCAGTTATTTAGCAGCTGTAGCTGCTCTCTTTGCATGGTAAACAAATTACATCAAGAGCTACAGGGAATTAAAGTGATCATTCTTTATTTGCAAGGAAGCAGAAAAATTATAGCCCATTCCGTAATATCTGTGAAAGCTCTGAGACATCAAATATTCAGTAAGTGCTGAGCGAGAGAACTATATTTAATTCCTCATATTATGCCTTTGCATGACTTGCAGGACCATTGCTTTGAAATATGGCATGTTGGGTTTTCATTACTTTAATTTTTGTTTATTTTTAAGATCAGCTGTTCTTGGGTTTGTTCTGTTTTCAGTTTCTTCCACCAAGGAAAATTACATCAGTTTCCCCTTCCTTTAGGCTTGCTTTTATATTCGAGTTCCTCACTGCAGTGATGGGGAGTTTGTGGTACAAACCCCCAGGGAGTGCTGGTTTTATTGACATATTTAATCCTTTCATTTGAATTGAGTTTTCTTCATCCCGCCAAACTTTGCTGAAGTTCTGCAAAAAGCTTTTGAAATTCTTAGCTCCTTCTCTGACTTACACTGGCACTGTTTCAAAGTCCTGGATTTTTATTCCTCATTGGGATCTGCCCCTGAGTTCCCTTCCATCTTTGTTAAAAAGCCATTGCTTTTGGAGCTGATTCTGCCATGCGTGTGACTTTGCTAGCATGCTGGGGCTTGTGGGGGTGGGTGTTGGGAGATTTAGGAGCTGTTCCCAGGATGTGTTTAACAGTTCCTAATAATGCCCAGAGCCTGGGGGCGGCCAAGCTGGCTTCACCTCCACATCTCAGCTCTGCTGGGTCGAGGGGAGCTGGATTTGCAGCCTAGCAGAGGGCAAATGAGTTTGTACCCGAGGTCAGGCGGGGTCAGTGAGCCCCAGGTCGGTTTGGAGGGGTCCCCTATCTGCAGCAGCTCCCGTGTTGGATGGTGCTGCTTTGCTGGGTTGGCAGAAAACTGTGGCACTGCTTGTTCTCTGGTGCTTTCTGTGCTCATGCCAGCACAGAACTTGGAATTATTCTCCCTCAAAACCTCTCCTGGGTTGCCTGAGGTGACTCTAATGCTGTTTTGCTTTCATAATGAAGGCAGCAATGAAACTCTTTTTTGCTTTCTCCTCTCTTTCTCCTCTCTTTCTCCTCTCTTTCTCCTCTCTTTCTCCTCTCTTTCTCCTCTCTTTCTCCTCTCTTTCTCCTCTCTTTCTCCTCTCTTTCTCCTCTCTTTCTCCTCTCTTTCTCCTCTCTTTCTCCTCTCTTTCTCCTCCTCCTTTTTTCAGTGTAATAAAGCCTAGACATGGATTACAGTCACTTTTTTTCTTTTCTAGGTCTTACCCAGAAGAAATTGGGCCAAAACACTGGCCAACATCCCGATTTACTCATGTGATGAAGCTGCGACAAGCTGCCCTGCGTGCTGCCCGGGAGAAGTGGTCAGACTATATCCTGGTAAGTGCAAAGTTTGATTTATTACCTGGCCTCAGGCAAAAGCTTTCCAGATGCTCACTTGGGCACTGGGGACTGTCAAAGAGTTTTCTCTTCATCTAAAGATAAATTGAGATGTCGTGGGTCATTTCTTGGTCTGGTGAGCCAGAGACTTTGCAGTGAGGGAGGTGGGTCCTTGGCTAAGCTTGGAGCTTTCTCCACAGGCATCAGGATTGAACACAGTCCTGGTGGTGGGAGGTACCTCCAGGGTTCCCCCAGATTGAACTCCCACCTGGTGAAATGTAAGGGAAATAGCTGTGCAGAGCATGTGCTGGCAGGAGGTTGTGTGGAGTCAGGGAAGCTGTCTGCCCGTCTCATTGCTGTGCCTAAGAGCAGCAGCCCCCAGATTTCCCTGGGACAGCCCTGTGCCCTATGGAGTCAAACCTACCAGCTCACTGCTTGTAGGGTGTTTTTTTGCTGACCTCATAGAATCATGAAATTGTTAAGGTTGGAAACGGCCTGGGATCTCTGAGTCCAGTTGTAGGCTTGCCATGTTCATCATTAAGCCACATTCCCAAGTTCCAGATGCACACATTTTCAAACACTTCCAGGGATGGTGACTCCACCCCTGCCCTGGACAGCCTATTAAAACACCTGGCCATTCTTTTAGAAGGAATTTTTCCTAATATCCAGTCTAAACTTCCCATGGTGCAGAGCCCAACTCCCCCTGGCAGCCCCCTCCTGTCAGGGAGTTGTGCAGAGCCACAAGATGCCCCCTGAGTCTCCTTTTCTCCAGGCTAAGTCCCTTTCCCACCTCCCTCAGCTGCTCCTGGTGCTCTTCCCCAGCTCTGTTCCCTTCCCTGGACACACTCCAGCCCCTCAAGGTCTTTTCTCCTTGTGAAGGGCCAGAGGTGCCCCAGCAGTGGCAGCGCAGGGGACAGGCACTGCCCTGGGCCTGTGGCCACACCAGGGCTGGCCATGTGCCTCTGGCTGCCTCATTCCCTAGGAAGCATCAGAGGAATCATATTGTTTCATCTATTAACAATTTTCTTTTCCTCTTCCTTCTCTAGTTTGTTGATGCAGATAATTTGCTGACCAACCCGCAGACCCTGAACCTGCTGATAGCAGAAAACAAGACCCTGGTGGCACCGATGCTCGAGTCCCGCTCCCTCTACTCCAACTTCTGGTGTGGCATCACTCCCCAGGCAGGTGAAAGGTGCTGGGGGCTGTGACTGGTGTCCTCCAGGGGCTCCTACCCCTGCCCCTGTCTCAGCAGGCATCCTTCCTGTTCTGTGGGCTTTCCCATCTGCTGCTGTAGCCCTCTTCTGAACAGTAGCTGCTGTAGCTCTGGGGTGGTGTTAACATGGGGTGTGATCTCACTAACCACACAAAAAATACTGATAAACAGATCAGAATTTTTTTAAGGTAGTTCCATGTTTCTGTAATGGCCTTAAAACCCGTGGTGCATAATTTTAGGCCAGTTTTTTTGTATAGTGATGCTAATCCAAGAGGAATTCGCTTTTCTTTGCACAGATCTCCATTGTGTCTAAGTTATCTTTCTCATCTATGAATATTTTCCTCATCTATGAAGATTTTTGAAGTGGGGCAACATCCTTTTGCCTTGTAGGGATTGTGTGTGCTGAAGTATACATGTAACAGGTACTGGTGCTGAGCCTGAAAATTGGAGTTTCATGTTGCCTTTTCAATGTTACCTTTTCATGTTAATTCTGATCCTAATTCTGATCCACATAACAACTGCATTGGGTCAGAGCACAGGTTCATCTGCAGATGTCTAGGGAATAATATAAGGATAGGGCAAAAAAGTGAGTGTTACTTCCCCAAAAAAATTTTTTTTCCTCTGGCAATCCCCGTACGGGTTTTTGAGGAATATATTTCTTTAAAGCTCTGTGATTTTTTTTTTAATTCTACAGAAATCTGTGTCTGAATCTGTTTTTTGGCACCCACACCATCTTCTGGCAAGGAGTTCCACAGTTCAGACTAAGTAATTGGATAAAAAATAGCAGAAAAAAGTCCTGAACTTTCCAAATTCTTGAGAAGTAAATACAGAGATAAGAAAGGGAGTGTGACGAGGTGTGTTTACTTGTTTCACTTGGGTTTGTTTACTTTGTTTGAAAATGGAGATACAAACTTCATAGGAAAGGTATTGATTGTACCCTTAAGTTTTTAAGGCTAAGTCCTGAGTCAGCCAGGTTTTTCACTGGGGTACATCAGCCCTGCTTTGCAGGCTGAAGTGGATCTTCAGTGGATCTCTGCCCATGTGCCCCAGCCCCAGCCCTACCTCTCCAGTAGGAAGTTTCCACCATTACCAGCACTATCTGAGGAAAGGGGAGAGGAAAACCAGCAAAGGTGTCCTGCAAAATTTGGTTAAAAATAATCGTGCTGGAGCAAACAGGAAAGTTCTCCCTTTATTTTTGCTTTTCTCTTGTTTCTGCATGTGGTCCCAGGGCTTCATGTGCTCAGCCTTGCTCTCCCAGGGGCCTTGGGGAGGGAATAACAGCTGGAGCACATCCTGACACACAGCCTCTCCCAGCACAGAGCCGTGGTGAGCCAACCCAGCTCCAGACAGGCTGACATTTATGACATTTGTCTGTCATGGAGCAAATCCAGGAGAGGCAGCGCAGGGGAGGTGGAGCCCTTCTTGCCTACACCTGATTTATGAGCAGGGAACAGCCCCAAAAACCCGGAGTGAGCCACTGGAGGAGGAAAGATGAGTGTCCAGCATCTTTGCTTTTGGGCACTCTAAGGTGTCTGTTAAAGGGTGGGTGTGTTAACCCTTCCTTTGCTGGGAGTGCCAATCACATCTCTTCCCACCTGCTGCTTCCTGTGGCAGTGTGGATGGCCCTGTTTGGGATATCCCATCCTCACAGTATGGCTGTGTTTGGGATATCCCATCCTCACAGTATAGGCACGGTGTATGTGAAGGCAGAAGGAGATAGCAGATCCATAACCAGGCCCATGCACCACACCGTGACCCCACATAGCCCAGGGCAGAGCAGTTCTGCTGGCTTTTGCTCAGCCAGTGCCTGAATGCTCATGGAAAATAGAACATAAGTGGAGCTTTCAGTTCTTTTAGTGACTCACTGTTTCTGTAAAGCCCAGAATCTGCTCTGGATTCAACTGTCCAGATGTCAATTTGATGCTCTAGAGTTTTCTTCCTGGAGGAATTCAGTGTATTTATTTCCACATGAGCCACACACTGTGGGTGTTGCACCCAGAGTGCTGGAAACTGGCAGAGCTCCTGGGTATAGGGAATTACCCAGGAGCTGACTGAAGTGCCTCCCTGTGCAGAGTCAGGAGTATCAAACCTGCTTGCCCCACACAGCTGATGGAGACTGAGATGTTGCCTTCTCTGCAGTGACAACAAATTTTTCTTTTTTTTAAAGGCATGGGTAGAATTAATTTGCAGATCCTACTCTCTGAGATACTAAGTGGATTTTGTGCCTCTTGCATGTGGAGGATGTCATGGATGCTCAGCAGCTTCCAGGATCAGGCTGGAGAGTCTTAAGTGCAAAAAGGGTTTTGAAGAGGCAGGAGAAAGTAGTCTGAAGTTTGAGGCTCCATTGCAGGGGAATTTAGCAGTGGAAAGGCTGGACTCTCCAAGAGCTCCTAAAAACTAGGGGGAAGGTCGGTCTTTAACTTTTGGGATGAAGACTGTTTCTAAATACTTGATTGAGCTGTTTCCAAATGGGAGACACTGAAAAAGCTGGGAGTTGAGCCCTGGTGAACCTCTGCTGGAGAGCTCAGGGCATGAGCTTTTGCTGAGGAGCAGCTTTGAAACAGGAATCTCTTGTAACAACAGCCCCCTCTGTGGTTTCAGGGCTACTACAAGAGGACCTTGGAGTATCCCCTGATTCGGGAATGGAAGAGGATGGGCTGTTTTGCTGTCCCCATGGTCCATTCCACGTTCCTCATTGACCTGAGGAAGGAGGCTTCTGCCAAGCTGGCGTTCTACCCCCCACACCAGGACTACACCTGGAGTTTCGATGATATCATGGTCTTTGCCTTCTCCAGTCGCCAAGCAGGTGTGTCCAGGGCCTCTGCTGGGGAGGGGTCACTCCTAGAGACACACAGACCTCCACTGCAGGTTCACAGCCCAAAGGTGCTGGGTGGACTTCCGTGTGGAGTTCAGACCCTGTTCCCTTTCCTCTCTGGGATCCAGTCAGGGATAACCAGCAGCAAGTGACTGGAAAGGCAGTTTTGGATTGCTGCTAGTTTCAAAGGATGTGGGGGCTGTTCTTGGGATGGGGCAATATTTCATAGACAAACTTGTGACTCCACCCTTGGTTTGTGTTACAGCAGGTGAGGCACAGGTGGGTGCTGGGAGAGTGGAAGGTGGTCTGGGGGTGAGGTATCTAAAGTTACCACTTCCAGAAGATCCACAAGGCAAGGGGTGTGGATAAGAGACTCTCCTTAAACCACAGAATCCCAGAACAGTTCAGGTTAGGAGGGATATTGATGCTCATCTCATTCCACACCCTGCCATGGGCACAGACACCTTCCACTAGACCAGGTTGCTCCAAGCCCTGTCCAGCCTGGCCTTGGGTACTTCCAGGGAGAGGAAATCTCCGGCTATTGATGTTTTAAGAGAGCTCCAGGTGTCACTGAGACATCACTGTCTCTTAAGTGTCTTATGCTGCTGCTGTTCATGCTTGTGGTGAGGATGTTTAACCCTGTTTATTTCTGGAGAGTGGCTCTTTGTGAGTGTTCTGTCTCCAGCAGATTCCAGGCTGGCAGACCTGTGTGTAGCAGTGTCAGAGCTGAAGGGGGTTCCCAGAACTGTAATGGCCATCTGTGTTGTTCGTTGCCTGCTGTGTTGAAAAGGGAAAAGTTTGGGGCATTATAAGTAAAAAGGGATTGGTGAAACCTCTGCAGCACCCATAAGTGCCTTCTGTTCAGAGGTCGTGAGTGGTGACTTGCTGGAGTGAATTATCAAGGAAAAGTTGTTCATGGATCCTCTGAATGATGTGCAGTTGGTGCTCCCTGTCCTCTGCAGAAGATGTAAAGTTAAGGAGAGCAGGAAGGGCTGCTCTTGGGAACAGGCAGGCAGGGAGAAAGCCAAGGGAAGAAGGGTGGTTGTTGTTCTGCAGGCTGAGCCTCCTTTCCCACTGTTCTCAGACCAGCACAGCAGCCACCAGCTGCCTGTAGCTTCCCTTTTAGTGGTGGGTCTGGTTGGCAGGTCTTGACAGCACCAAAAATGATGTTGTTTTGGCAGACTGAGCAGGGCGTTCTCAAAATCAGCTGCGAGTGGATGAGGAGTGTCAGATAAGATGAATGATGGAGGAGAGGCAGCAAGAGCTGAAATTGGAACCCTTGCCAAGCAGAGGTGAGAAGTGAATTGCAGAGCAGTTTCAGAGTCCTGACTTTCAGAGTCAGGGCATCAGTGCAGAATCACAAAGTCGAGACCCCCAAGGCCATTCAGTCCAGTGTTTCCCCAGCACTGCCAAATCCATCTCCGAACCCTGTCCCCAAGTGCCACATCTTGGCTCTAGAGGAGAGTTGAGGTTTAAGTTCAGAGAGCAAAGTAGGCTGCTTAAAATCTACCCCTCCACTTTTTCCCTCTGACAGTTCTCCCAGAAGTGCAGCCTCCAACCCATGTAGTAACTGCTGCTTCAGAAATATTTCAGGAATTCAAACCCATCATTCTTTCCTTCTGTCCTAGAACGCTAGCTTTTTCCAGGACTGACCCATGACATGAAAGGCTTTGCTCCAGCTGTCTGGCCTGTTGGTCTCCTCAGATTGTTGACTTGTGTCCTGGGCTGAGTTTTGTCACCCAGGATAAAAGGATGACATCGAAGTTCAGAAATGTGAAAAATGTGTGAGCTTCGAGGTAAACTTCTTTTTGGAGTAATTTCACTTACTTTCCGTGAAGTCAGAAATTATATTGGCTTTTGTCCAGGCCAAGAGCTGTGCTTAACACATCAGATCAAACCATGGATTTCCAACAGGGAATCTGCTGCTGGAAGCAGCTGTTCTGTGATGCTCCAAAGAGGTGGTCTCACCTCTGAGAAAGGATATGGCCTGTGTGGGAGTCCTGGATCTGAACAAGACTCAGAGTGGGTGTGTTATTGCCAGCACTGGACTCTGCAGAGCCCCTTGCACTCACAGGAGAGCTTTTAGCCAGCCAGGAGAAAAGGATGCTCAGGTGAGACCTTGGAGTCCCTTCCAGTGCCTAAAGGGGCTCTAAGACAGCTGGAGAGGGACTTGGGACAAGAGATGGACAGGACAGGGGGAATGGCTTCTCACTGCCAGAGGGCAGGGCCAGATGGGATATTAGGAGGGAATTGTTCCCTGTGGGGGTGGAGAGGCTCTGGGTACTGGTTGCCCAGAGAAGCCCCATCCCTGGAAATGTCCAAATGGGTTGGACAGGGCTTGGAGCAACCTGGGACAGTGGAAGGTGTCCCTGCCTGTGGCAGGGGTAGAAGGAGAAGGGCTTTAAGGTCCCTTCCAACCCACACCATTCCATGATTCCATGATCTCCTGAGCTGCCTTTCAGCCTGGGTCCCTGAGCCAACCAGCAGGAAGGTCTGGTCACAGGGAAGTGGGGGCAATTTTGGTTCCTTAACTATAGCTGTGGTTTTAGGACATGGCTGTAAATTCTGGACACTGTCTTTAAAACCCATTAAGAGTAATAATATAAATACCTGTTGTTTTTCTGTCCCTTGTAGCAATCATTTAACTTTATTGTAAAAACAGAGCTGGAAAGTGAGTCCCCCTCCCCACTTTATGGGAGCTTTACCATTTTCAAGTACCTTTTATCCCAAACAGAACAAGAACACTGGTGTGAATCTGTGCAGATTAAGTATGTTCAAGGCAGCGGAAGGTAAGAACAGAGATCAGTGAGCCAGATAAGATTAGTTGATTAGATCAGTGCCAAATCCATTAATGTCAGCAGGTAGTGCTTTTTTATTCTGCCATTTACCTAAATTGCAGCTGACAGCTGAATGTGTTTTGGCAAGTAGCATAGCCAGCAATTTACTTGTAGAACTTAAAATTAGAGAAACACCAGAGTCATTAGTGCCAACAGTTCCACTCTGCTAAAAATACCATGGATTAGGGGCACTAATAGATGAAAGCATCAGCACACCAGGTCGTGTCTGCTTTTCATTTATTTCCTCGAGGGAGGGGACTGGTTAAGCTTGTTCATTAAAAAAAAAAGGCAGTTTTTGGCTGGTTGCTTGGGTTCTAGCAGCTTTGATTTGAGTTAGTTAATAAAGGACCTTACCAGAACTCAATGAAAAACAACGGAAATACTTCCCTGGATGTAGCTTTTGAGTGTATTGCCTGATGTGAAAGGCAGAGTTACAGCCAGTGGTTAGCAAATCCTTGTCATCCCAGAGGGAAAAGCGTTCTGCTGATGCTGGGATGTTCCCACTGGGTGAGTCTGTGCCCTGCAAATGCATCTGCTCCAGGGACGGGCTTTGCACCTTCTCTGTTTCCCACCTTCAACAAGCAGTTGCAAAAGCTTTTGAGTAGAAGGGTGTTAACATTATCACATCTGTTCTCCTCACTGGTGTCTCACTCTGGGATTTTCCTTTAATCTTCAGGGCACAGTAAAAATTAGTTCTGGAGAGGAAAGGAGGTGTTTGGTGGTGACTTGGCATTTCAAAGGTTGTTGTCATGTGTATTCCTCCAAGTCCTTTGCCAGCACAGGTGAAAATGTGTCACCTTTGTTTCCTAGCCAAAGCAAAAGGAAGCAGTGATAAAGAATAGAATGGGTTGGGTTAGAAGGGGCCTTAAAGATCATCTCATTTCAGGGACACCTTCCACTGTCCCAGGTTGCACCAAGCCCCATCCAGCCTGGCCTTGGACACTTCCAGTGATCCATGGACAGCCACAGCTTCTCTGGGCACCCTGTGCCAGGGCCTCACCACCCTCACAGGGAACAATATCTTCCCAATATCCAATCTAAACCCACTCTATTTCAGTGGGAAGCCATTCTCCCTTGTCCTGTCAGCCCAGACCCTTGAAGTTCACCGAGTAGGGATTGGTTTTATGAGAGATGCCACTTGCTGCCAGCCAGGCAAAATAGAAAGTGGAACTGGAATAGTTTTGAAATGTTTGCTCATGAAGCAGAACTCCTTGGGACTGAGGTCCTGGCACAAATGTGTTTGTGGCTATGTAGCCACAGAGCAGTGAAATGCCCTGGTAGCAGGTCTGATTACAGTTTCTGCTTTTCTGTGATCCCCAGGAGTACAGATGTTCGTCTGCAACCGTGAGCACTACGGGTTCCTTCCCATGCCCCTGAAGCCACAGCAATCACTGCAGGAGGAAGCTGAGAATTTTGTGCACACCCTGATTGAGGCCATGAGTGAGTTGCTGTGCCCTTGCCATGATGGACCCCCCAAGTTAATGCCTACAGAGCTCTCCTGCCAGCAGGCCCAGCTCTCGTTCTCTTGGGAGTCTGCATCCTAACCTGTCTGCTCTTACATTGTTTTGATATGCAGTTCTCTGAAATTTTCCACCACTTTCCTACCTAGGGATGTAATTGCTTCATGGTCAGGTCAACCCCATCCACAAAATCCCTCAACTTCCCCATATCAAATGCATCTTTCCTGTGGAAAGGGTGCTGCATGTCCATGTTTTTTTCCTGATGACTGTCTGGCACATGGCTGCTGGCTCTGGCTTTGCCATGAGATGCTTCCTGCTGTTCCCATCCTGCAGTGGCTCCTCATCCCGGCCCCGGGCAGCCCGTGAGGGAGACACCTTCAGACACATCATGTCACTGCAGGGTGTGCACCAGGGTGACGTTTGGGGTCTCTGCTCTCTTTCAGTCGATCGCCCTCCTGTGGAGCCCTCTCAGTACATCTCTGTCCCACCGAAGCACCCTGACAAGATGGGGTTTGATGAAGTAAGGAGCCTGCTCTGCTGTTCATTGTCTTGTCTTCTCACTCATCACCTGATCCTTAACATCCCTTCTAGCTTAAACCATGCCATGATTCTTATGTTTTAATCTGGCCAGGAAGAGAAGGCAGAAGTAAGGCTGAAAAACAGGTTAACTCCCCTGTTCTTGTGCTGTTTGCTCTGCATCTGACTCTGCAGGGCAGCTTGGCCTCCTTTCCATCTGTGACAGAAATGGGCCCTTTGGTGAAGCTCTCCAGCTTTCCAGTGGCAGGAGGGAAGGATTTCTCTCACCTGAGAGAGACACTGGAGAGCTGAGAGCAGATGGAGGATCCAGGCTCACAATTGAGTTCTGCCCACCTTGGGTACCCCAGGGGTGCAAACCATGCCTGGGAAGAAGGCTGGAGAGGGATGTGCCAGGCTTTGATTGCCTGGTGTCTGTGTTATTCCCAGAGCCAGCAGCCTCTGTGTGTGCAGCTGCCAGGGTGGCTCTGGGACCGAGGGAGTTGTGGGGATCAGGGCAGCCTTTGTCTTCTTGGTGTGCTCTGCTCTGTCTGTTTGTGGGGTTCCTGAAGCTGAACCTGATCCAGCTGCGTGTCTTTGAGCATCTGTGTTTAAGGCACAGCTGGTCCAGGTTTTTTCCATGTTGTCTTTTGTGGCTGTACTTTATTTATCCAGTTTGTTATTCTTTCATTTGTACTGAGCTGAAATTCGTTCTACTGCTTACTGGGATGAAGATTTGCTCCATAGAACAGAAGGTTGTGCTTGTACCAGCCTGCCTGGGACTGAAAAATATCCCTGAAACCCTGAGGGTTACCTGCAATGAGGGCTTCAGTCCTCAGCCCTCCACCAGTCTCCTTGAGGCTTTGGATAGAGCCCTGCCCAGACATCTCTGTTCTCAGCCTTGGCTCTCTGCTCTGGCAGGGATCACAGTGGATTTTCAATGCCTGAAGTAATCACAAAAATCCTTTCTTTACCATGGCCTTGTACTTGGATGGTGGTCCTGCTGATAATCCTAGATCCAGGCAGTGGCAGTGTTGTGGGTCAGTTTCCTCTAGGATTGATGCTGCAGATGGCCATGTTACTCTGTTTGATATAAACCTAAATATCCTGCATCTTTGGAAATTACAGACTTGGCTCTAGCTGGTCACCCCTCACTTTTCTTCATTCTCAAAGAGCAAGTTTCCTCTGTGAACATCCATTAAAAGTAGTTGTTAGAGAAAAAGCCTCTACACTTTCAACTCAAATCCAACTTCAGCTTTTTGACAAATTCTAAACAACCTGGAGTGAACACACGTGGTATTTTCACAAGACCTGCTTTTGCAGTGGGGCTGCTGGAGAGGGGTGGATCAGGACTTCCCTTCTCCCTCCCTCCCAGCTGGGAGTCTGATGTCCTGATGTCTTTCTCTTCCACCCAGATTTTCATGATCAACCTGAAGCGTCGCAAGGACCGGCGGGATCGGATGCTGAAGACGCTCTATGAACAGGAGATTGCAGTGAAGGTAGTGGAGGCTGTGGATGGAAAGTGAGTTTTGGTTGGGCTTGAAGATGTTTTCAGAGTGGGATGTGCTTTACTGTTTCACAGCATCTCCTTGGATGCCCTGAGTTACTTCCAGCAGGGCAGGATTAGCTGCGGGGGAGCTGAACACCACTTGGATCTCCCTGACCATCTGTTTGGGGCAATTCTGCTCTGTTTCTTTCCTCTTTTACAATTAGTCAATCTCTGTGAGAGAACCAGGGCCCTGGGGTTCAGACTAGGGTTAAAAACACAGGTTTCTGTGACTGGAGCAGTTAACTCCTGGGAATGTTGTCCATCCTGGTGCTGCGGAGCTGTGGTGCTACAGCGTTAACCCTGACACAGCCCTTTCCAAGCTTACTCTAAGGTCTGGAGCATAAGTCTGTTGAGGAGCAGCTGGAAGAACTCAGCCTGGAGCAAAGGAGGCTCAGAGGGGACCTTCTGGCTCTGCACAACTCTCTGACAGGAGGGGGAAGCCAGGGGGAGTCGGGCTCTGCTCCCAGGGAGCAAGGGAGAGGACAAGAGGAAAAAGCCTCAAGCTGTGCCAGGGAATGTTCAGGCTGGACAACTGGGAAAAATTTCTTCATGCAGAGGGCACTGGTACAGGCTGCCCAGGGCAGTGGTGGAGGCCCCATCCCTGGGAGAATTGGGTTAATGCTTGGATTTGAGGATATTTGAGGGCTTTTCCAATCTTAATGATTCTATGATTGTAAGGTATGTTGAGACCATTTTATAATGAGAAATCAAGGCAGAAATTTTGAGTCTGTGAGTTGCAAAGAGGCCTCAAGCAGACAGGAGCCCATGTACCATTTAGTGGTCTTGGAGACTTGGGATCCTATCAAGGCCTCAGAAAATTAATCAAAGCCTGGCAAGTGGATGGTCCCACAGAAAGTTTTTGGCAGAGTTGAAGATAATTGATGGTCCCATGAAAAGTCTTTGGCAGAGTTAAGGATACAATTTATCACCTTGATTTAGAGATGTAGATCAAGAAATTAATTTTCCTCTGTGTTTTTGAGCAAAACAAGCATAGGAATTTCTCAAGGTGTGGCTTTTCCCTGAGCATCAGCAGCATTCCCCATGCTGTGCCTGTGTCTGGCTTGAATTGACTGGTTTTTTATTTGCAAGGGTGATAAATGCTCTCTGTTTCCAGAGCACTGAACACGAGTCAGCTCAAAGCTCTCAGCATCGAAATGCTGCCAGGGTACCGGGACCCCTATTCCTCCAGACCCCTCACCAGAGGAGAGATCGGCTGCTTCCTGAGCCATTACTACATCTGGAAGGAGGTGAGGGTTTTGGGGTGCCTTGGGGGTCCTGCAGGAAGGTGCTGTGTCCTGGTGCAGAGCCAGTCCTGCTGCAGAGCATTGGATCCAGCCCAGGTTTCTGGAAGTGTAGGATAGAACTGATTTCCTTGGATTGCAGGGGTTTTCTTGAATGCAGTGTTCACCTTTCACATCTCCCCTTTCCAGTACCTAAAGGGGCTCCAAGAGAGCTGGAGGGGTACTTGGGAAAAGGGATGGAGGGACAGGACACAGGGAATGGCTTCCCACTGCCACTGGGGGCCAAGGTTAGATGGGATATTGGGAAGAAGTTCTTCTCAATGAGGGTGCTGAGGCCCTGGAACAGGGTGCCCAGAGAAGCTGTGGCTACCCCATCCCTGGGAGTATCCAAGGCCAGGGGAACCTGGATGGGCTTTATAGTCCCTTCCAACCCAAACCATTTGGGGATTCTGTGATTCATTTGCCCTCAGCTCCAAGTGATTTTTATCAGAACATTTTCATTACTGTTTTTGCAGTCCATGCAATATTCTGTTTGGGGCAAGCTTGCTTAGAAGAAAGGAAAGAAGGTTTTGAAAAGCAAATGGGGTTAAATAAACACTCCTGGTTTTTTCCCCCCTTATTCTGCATCTGAGCAGGAGCAGGTTCCAGTGGCTTGGCATATCATGTGTATGTCACAGAGTGATTCTCCAGCCTCCCTGCCTGCATGGTCTGGGAGGCAGTGCCAGGTCGGGGTGGCCCCAGTGACAGCAGGGCACCCGTGGGGGCCACTGTGCTCACGTTGGAGCCCTGGTGTTTCAGGTGGTGAGCAGGGGCCTGGAGAAGACCCTTGTCATTGAGGACGATGTGCGCTTTGAGCACCAGTTCAAGAGGAAGCTCATGAAGCTGATGGATGACATCGAGCAAGCCCAGTTAGACTGGGAGCTGATGTAAGTTCCTGCTCCTCTGGGAGGTCCTGGGCATGTGGGGAGCTTGGCAGCACTGCTGGGGTATGGCAGAGGTGCAGGTTGATGCTGCAGTGCAGGGGATGGTGGCACAGTCTTCTTGGTGGCTCTTCCCATCATGACAGATCCACTCTCAGGGGCGGCTGTTGCCAGGAGGCCCCGTGGGCACCATCCCTGCCCGTGGTGGACAGTGTTGTTGGACCTCAGCTGTGTAGGAGATGCTGACAGAGGAACCAGCACAGCTCCATCCTGAGCCTCACGCTGTGTCATCTTAGCTCCCTTAGGAAGCCTTTCACAGGTGTCCCACCCACTGGGTTAAGACTTGGATGCCTGGTAGTGGTGCAGGATAGAAATCTGTGAGCTGGGTCAGGGATTGCTTCTGGGATTGACCCTTTGGCCTGGCCTGGCATGAATAGTCTTGTCCTAATTGCTTGTCCTAATTCACTTTGGTTCCTCTGTTCTTGATCTTTTCACCCTGAAGCTACATTGGCCGGAAAAGGATGCAGGTGCAGGAGCCCGAGAGAGCCGTTCCCAATGTCCGGAACCTGGTGGAAGCTGATTACTCCTACTGGACCCTGGGCTACGCCATCTCCTTCCACGGGGCTCAGAAGCTCATCGGGGCTGAGCCCTTCAGCAAGATGCTGCCTGTGGATGAATTCCTGCCCATCATGTACAACAAGCACCCTGTGTAAGTCCCGCTGTGGCTCGGGGGGGCACGGGCTGGGTCTTGCTGACTGATCTTAAACCAGATCGTGTTGGTAGCCTGGTTGGTGAGGACTCCTTGTGGTGCTTGGTTCTGTCCTCCTGGCACAAATCAAAGGAGGTGACAGAGGAGAATTGTGCCTGCCTGGGGCAGGGCTTGTGGGCTGGTTGTCTGGGGCACTTGTCTGTCTCTGGGAACAGGTTTTGGCTGTACAGGTGTGTGTGGTTTTAAGGATGTGGTTCTGGCTGTACCCCAGCTCTCAGACAAGTCTACTCCCTGGATTGGCCATGTCTCCCAAGCTTGGCACCAGTGAAGGTTCCTCTGTGCTGATGGTGTTTCTCTCCTCCATAGCACAAAGTACATGGAGTACTACGAGTCCAGAGACTTGAAGGCCTTTTCAGCAGAGCCCCTTCTTGTTTACCCCACGCACTACACGGGGCAGCCAGGCTACCTCAGTGACACAGAGACCTCCACCATCTGGGACAACGAGACCGTGTCCACGGACTGGGACAGAACACACTCCTGGAAATCCCGGCAGCAGGGCAAGATCCACAGCGATGCCCAGAACAAGGATGCCCTGCCCTCCCAGCAGTCCCTTGACACGCCATCATCCAGGGATGAGCTATGACTGCCCACCTCCCTGGGACTCTGAACCAGCTGAACCTGCCTCACACTTTAGCTTTTCACCCTTGAAAGTTGTAGAGCAGCTCTTCATGTGGTCTCCTTCCCACCATTCCCAAGGGCCGTGTGTGGGATTGGGCCGGACACCTGCCCAGGCCGCCGAGGACAGGGTCGGACACCAAGGAGGAGGAAGAACAAGCGTTCTAGATCCAAGCAAAAGCCCTGGCAAGCTTTTGTTAGAAGAAACCAGCCTGGAATTACACAATTCCTTGTGTAGAACACTGTATTTATTAAGATTAATATATGGAGGTGTACAAATGTCAGTGCCTTTCGGGATGGCTGTACCTGGGCTGCTCCCTCACTGTTACTCCTTGTAGGTCTGTAGGCTTTTACTACCCTGTTTGCTGAGCATCTGGGGGATTTGGGTTTGTTTTCCAAAGGGATCCCTATCAGAATCAAGATGTTTCCCCAGAATGATCAATGCAGGAGAGCAGTGCTCCTCTGTCATGTCTTCTCCCTGTTACACTCCTGTACAAAACCAGTGCTGGCTTCCCATCAGCTCATTTTTAATCTTACTGCATCCCATCTAAACAGGCCTCCGGATCCAGAACAGATGTCTTGGAATGTCTGAAGTCATGGAAGCCATGCAAATGGAGGTGGCTGGATTTATTTGTCTCTGCACTGCCTGAAGGGAATGCAGGCGGAGTTGGTCCATGTCACATCCTGCTTCACCCCTGCCTCAACTTCGTTCTTCAGGAAAACAAAACCCCACAACCTACTGGCAGGCCTGTTCATTTAGACCATAAAAGCAAGTGCAGGAGTTTTGGGAACTTGAAATACAAGAAGTTAGATTACAAACTTCCTTATGAAACCAAAAGAGCCTACAGCAATGTTACTCTCTCAACAGCCCGATAGAATTGTGTGTTACAGGACGGAAAGGCAACTTGCCTGGATATTTTTTCATGGGGGGAGCAAATTTTTCTGTGTTTTGGATGATTCTGATGTTTTTGCTGTTGGCTCACATGCCAGCAGGATATGGTGTTTATTTTTTTTAAAAAAACCTTTCTCAGAGGCCAGGTGATCATGGACTATACTGGCACAGACCCTGAGCTTCTGGGCAGTGGGAGGATTCCCTCCTGGAATTGCCATCTGGGGACTCACCTGCTGGCAGATCTGTTCATTGAGTATGTGTGGCTGGGGTTTTGGTTTTAATTTTTGTTTGATTTGAATAATTACTGATCAATGTTGTGCTTTCTGCTGCAGAAGACATGTTATTACCTGTCAGCCGGTCTGATAATACATAGAACCTGGTGCAAGATGAGCAGCTGTGTGTGTTCTTCATTGTGTGGGAGAATCCTGGAATGGTTTGGGTTGCGGAAGGCACCTCTAAAGGTCACCCAGTCCAATCCCCTTCCATGGGAAGGGACACCTTTCACTAAACCAGGTTGCTCCAAGCCCCCTCCAGCCTGACCCTGAATGTTAACTCGAGGTTAATGAAGTCCAGCTCAAGGGATTCTTGGCTTTGTCCCTCTCCCATGGAGTCACTGGCTGTATAAAGGTGCCCATTCTGCAGTTCCCACCTGGAAGCCAAGCTCCTGCTGGTGTCCGTGTGGGAGCAGGTGCCTGTGTGACCTGGTGAGTACGGAGGTTGCACCATGAGCCCACACAGAGCCTGGGTCATTCCTTCCTCACAATCCCTCTTGCTTCCTCTGCAGGTCTCTCACTTCATGAGCCCACAGGGCCTGTGTGAACAAGGTTGGAAGTCCCAGAGGTGTTGGTGAGAAGCTCCTGCAGGAGCAGGGCTCTGTGATCAGGTGAGCATCCAACACTGTCAAGTGTCACTATGGATACGAGAGCCACACCTCTTCCACCCTCATGCTTTTGTTCCATGACAGACCCACCTCAGTGCCCATGGGCAGCCTCTCCTTCCTTCCCCCTTGCTGTGGGATTTCTCTGTGTGCTGACACATCATTTCCCTGCATCAGCACGAGGTGCTCCTCACCAGAAAACAGAGCATGGATTTTAAAAAATACAAGGTATTTGAGTGGTCCCTGTTTTGGTTTTTTAACTTCATTCAAAGAATGAAAAGATGGAAAAGGTCTCTGCATCACTTGCAGAGTCTTGAACTGGAGTTTCTGGGCTCCTTGGCCTCATTGCCAGCCCTGCAGCCAAGGCAGGGCAGGGACACGTGCCTGTGGGGATGTGTCAGTCGGGGATAGAGCTGCTGAGAGATGGAGCTGGTTAGGGTGCTCAGGGAACCTGAGTTTGCTTTAACTCTGATTTCCTTAAGCAGAGCAGTAGCAGTTTATGAAAAACAACCTTACAACAGGGCTAGGGTTTTTAGCTTGGAGATTTTGTGAATGTTTTTCCTTTTAGCTGACTTGGGAAGTGAGTGGCACTGGGGGCTTGATGTTGGTTTCAGGGGAGGGGGGATAAATGAGGGATATAGGAATTAAATGCCTGTGTCCATTTCAGAGCAGACAAGGACTCAGCCTTGCTGATTGGTCCTTCACTCTGTGTGTGTGTTCATAAATCCACAATTCTCCATTTACTGATATAGGCAAGACCTGGGTGATGCCAGTAGTTCTACCCATGTGACAAGTTCTGTTCTCTGCCTGTATTTTCAGTTCCTTGGCTGGTGCTGCTCAGGCTTTGCTCTCCCAAAATTAAATGTGTTTTGGAAAAGTAGGAGCCACTTAAAACACCTCTGTATTTTTCTGGTATTTTTCCACTTTCCATGTAGAAGTGGAAAGTACTTTCCATGTACTTGTTTTTGTTACGGGTTCAGGAGGATGCCTGTGCACAAAAAACTTGAGACAATTGTGATTTCAAAGCAAATTTATTAGTTGCAGTAGCAAATAACACATACTGACCCCTGAATTTGTGAAAAGCTGCTGAGCACGAGGAGATGGAGCACGGTGCTCAGGCAGGGGGGGCAGGCAGGCTGTGCACCTTCAGGGCATCCCCTGGATCAAAGAGGTGTGCATCTTGTCCTCTTCGTCCTCTCCACCCCAGAACTGGGCCTTGCAGCTCCTCCTCTGGAGTGGAATTTTTCCAGTTACACCATCATCTCACATGGGGCCAGTGTGTGAGACGAGGCCACAATCATTCATGATACCCCCTCCATGCTGACCACAGCTCCAGTGCGTATTGTTCCTCTTTCACAGGTTACCTTCCTATGGATTGACCAATCCATTGTTTCTCTTTCAAGGGTCAGGTTCCCACCATTAAACAATAAAATGTTCTTCATTGTCTTGTTGTGTACAACCATGGGCCAAGTATGGCAGTGCCTTAGACATGACTTGGGTCCCTGAGACAACTTTGTAATTTTTTTTGACTCAGCTAATGGGTTTCAAAACTGAGCGGGAGCACCAGCTTTGAACCAGCCTTCTGGCAGCTTCTTCACAAGGCAGGCTGTGGTGGCAGGCCCTAAAAATGATTAATTACAGTAAGACTGCTTGGAACCTACCAGCTTGGTCTTTGCTTTGGGTTAAGGATGGAAAAGTGCTGTTGTGCTCTCAATATGGCATATGAAATTCCAAGTTCACTAATGCATTGTATTGTTCCTGAAGGAAATGGAGTGAGGTTCTGGTGTTGGGTTTTGTGGCCTGAAGTAGTTTAAACAGATTCAGGTACTCTTTGTTTTGTCTTCCTTAGTGTAACATGAGAGACCTTTAAGTGGCCAGGGTAGCTGTAGTTCAGGGACTGAATGTAAGACTTTTGGGCAGCTTTAGGAGTCTCCCCTCATGCTGAAGTGATTTGTGAAATGGCAGAAGGGGCTGTAGTGTGTAAACTGCTTATCTGAACGTTGGTATTGTGTGCAGGGAGGGAAAAATACAACAAGGTAATGACTGGGAGAGCAGGAGGAAAAACACCATGACTGAGAAAATGGGAAGAAATGGATACACTCAAAAGCACTTCTTTTGTATTATCTAGCCTCAGAAGTCACTCAGTGACTTGAGAGAGAATCATTTCATGCAGAAGACATAAAATTGGTGTGCAATCTAAATTACCCAGTTACGGAAATCTTTGAGCTGAAACTTTAAGAAATAGCACAAAATATCTCTCACAGGCTGTGTGCATGGCTGATGCATTGGGAGGGCTTTGGCTTTGCTGTTGAGAAGCTAAGCAGTAAAAGTGGAGAAGTTGAAGAAAGTGACAGCAAGGGAAGTGGCGTGAGATGTTTTTACACATCTGATGTGCACTAATAAAAGGAAATTGACTGATTCCAGGCAAATATTAATGAAAAACAATTTATATACTTATCATATAAAGATTACAGGTAAGCAGTTAAAAACATAACATATATAAACATTTGGAAAGTGTAATTTTAAAATCCAGAACATTCATGTTTCAGCTTAACACTGCCATACACCCTCTGAGTGAGCAGTACTATATACAGTAGGAGCTATGCTATGTACACAAGGAACTGCACTGTACAGACATCAGCAGAGAAAACTGAACTTCTAGTTTTGCCCTAACTCTGGGCAAAGGTTAAGGCTCAGTAACAACCCCCCGCCTCTGTCACCCTCTAAACAAACAAACAAACAACTGGAATTCATAAATTGTTCAGATTGTGACCTACACCAGGCTTGTGGGACCTGCCATAGAACTCTTGGATGTACAGCAGACCTACAGTCAGTCTGTTTTACCTACCTGTAAACACAAGTGATAAATCCAAATGTAGTGTAAAACTTACCTGAGCCCAGTTTTGCAAATTAGTGCCTCACAGCTGGGGGTAAAAAGGCCCAGGCATGGATAAAACCATTTTAACTAATGATCCTTAACAGTCCTAAGCTATCTATTTGGATAATAACTCGTAGATCTGTGCAGGGATGCACAGTGCTACCACCAGAACAAGAAATACTGTCTGTATCTCATGTGCCTCAAATCAGGGCTGCTTACAATCCAACGTCTTACTTATGGCTTTTAAAGAGGTTCAAAGTTCAGTTCCAGCAGAGGAATTGCACATTGGGAGGATGTCCATCCATCCCTCACATGGGAGTACACACAAAAGGCATCCAGTTCTGGTCCATGGCTTAACCAAGTCCAAGGGAAACCACCCTGTTGTGACATTAAGACCTCCATCCAACACAAAGTAGTATCTGTTTGTCCCATTCATGATGTTCAAACAAAGGCAAGTGGAGTTCATTCATTCTGAAGTTCTTTGGAAACAAGAGCCAAAATGGGTCATTCTCTGGCGTAGAACAAGTGCAAAAAGTTTTCAGCTGGTTCAGGGCTTGCTTCAGTTCTATAAAAATAAGTTCAGATGATCTTCTGTATAATACTGGCATGGCAGAGACTCTTTTCTCACAGAGTTGGCTCATGGGGTGTCCTCAAGGCAAATGTAGCAGCCTGAAGCCTTTGCACCAGGGCTGCCCGTTGCTCCAATTGCACATTTTCAACAGGGAATTCCATCAGATTCCCTGTAAGCTGGGAGGCTGCCTTAGCCAACCAGCTCTGCCTTCTTCCTCAGGATGAAATCGAAGTTCACGTGGCTGTTCATGCCATAGAACACGTTGGCATCGCGGGGAAACACCAACTCTGCAGAACAGGGCCAGAGCAGCATTAGTGGGGAGGAGTGCACAGCAGCAGGAAGGCTGAGAGGGGACAGGGAGCAGGAGCAGGATGGTGCAGGCAGGGCAGTGTCCCTGTTCTGCCAGAGCAGCTTCCTGCAGGAAAGGGAGCAGGGCAGGCCCAGACCATGCTCAGCCTGGCAGAGGCCCTGGCAGACTCTCTGGGAGAAGGCTGATGATGGGTGGGATCCAAGGGCCTGGTCCCAGGGAGGCAGAACGTCACCCCCACCCAAGATCCTGTGGTCCCTCAATGGCTGCAAGGCACACATGAAGTCAGCCTGGCAGCCCAGGAGCTGGCTCTGCCTGTGGGAAGGGGGCTGTGCTGACAGAAAGCCCCTGAGCAGGCAGGGGGTTCCTAATGCTTCCTGTTTTACTCTTCCTTTTGAAATCCAATAGAACTTTCCAGGCAGCAGCAGAGTTCTGCTTCCCTACCTTTGTCCTCAGAGATGACCTGCACAAGCTCATAATCTTCAACTGCATCAGGCTCGAGGTTGTGCTTCAGCAGGGCTCGCTGGGTGACATCAGGGATTCTGTCTTGGTTGGTTATCTGCAAAGATAAGGTGCCATGAGAGATTCTTCTCATTCACTCTCCTGATTCAGCAGTTAACGAAAACCTGGCTGCTTGTTCTTGGAAGAGATACCAGAGAACTGAAAAAACGAGTAACAAAGGGGCAGGTGCTGACAGACACTAAACTTAGTATTGATGACATCTGGAGGTGGTGGCTTTTTATTTCAAGCTGACAGCTACCATACTAGTAGAGATAGCAGTAAATCCCATTGTCTGCTCCTTTTGAGAGACCTCATTCTCACCAGCCCCAGCTGCCCCAGCTGCTCTTTGCAGGCTCCTGTGCTAAGCACTTCCTTGGACATCCTGCAAAGCTTTCTGGCCTTTTAGCTGGGTTTGCTGTGTGCTGTGGAAGTGCATCTGGACCAGACACAGGGCTCATCCAGAGCTTCCTGCAGTCTCACCAGGAGCCAAATCCATCAGGGAACAACTTGCTGGATTTGGGGAAGTGAGACCATTAAAATCAGGAACTAAAGGTGCTGAGAACTAGCCCGCATTTGTTTCCCCCCAGCAGGCCCTGAGGGTCCCCAGCTGAGCTAAGCCATGTAACTCATGGTCCAGCACCAGTGGCACTGCTGGGATATGTCTGTGGTTTAAGCAGAGAGGGAAATGCCTGAATTCTGGGGCTTCTGGTCTGCCAAGAGGAGGGAGATCCTCCCTTCTTCATGGGGAGAAGCTGCAGAATTAAAGGGCATGTCAGCTCCCTCCCCTGCTGCTCCCTGTTTCCAGAAATCAGCACCTGGGGAAACTGCTCCAGGGAAAAAGCACCATCTTATGTCAAAACTTCAGTGTGCTCACAGTACTTCACCTGGAGCTTTTTGATAAAACACAAACTTCAATTTCCAGACCAGAAACTTCCCTAAAGCTGTTTTCAAACATCTCGTTCCTACCAGGCTCCACACATTTTGCATGGCACCATGTGCCGTTGTCCCTTTGCAGCCAGGTTTGATGAGCCAGCTCAGTGAAGGGGTGTTCTCAAAGCACAGTGACAGGTTCAGTCACCCCTCACGGACACATGTGCCAAGCCCAGAGCAGTGCCACTCACCAGGATGCTCTTGTAGACGCTGGCATGGAGCCCATCCATGCTGACCCGGATGATGCACGAGCCCTCGCTCTGCCGGTTGTACACGGGCAGCACTCTGGGGGCACTGCCTGGCACTGAGCCCGAGTCCCTGGTGGGGATGGAGCCGCTGTCCTGGCCCGAGCCAGGGTCAAAGATGGAGCCCTTGCTGGAGCTGGAGCCCTTGTCAGAGCTGACGGAGCCCTTGTCGGAGTCATAGCCCTTGTCAGAGCCCACAGAGCTTTTGTCGTCGTTGGAGGCCAGCAGGAACGAGGGTAAAGATGACACCCCTGAGGAAGCTGTGCTCATGGAAGAGTCAGGAGAGCAGGAGGGTAAGGGGTAGCCGGAGATCTGCACCACAGAAAGGAAAGTGCTGTCACAAAGGGGACATTTGGTGTGTCTGGGTGTGTCATTGTGCCACAGGAACAGGAGAAAGCAGAAGGCACAGACAAACCTCAGCCACCCACACTCTGCCCAGCCTGCTGGCAGGGGGATTCCTTGCCTCCAGGAAAACTGAACTTCACTTGACTGATTACAGCATTTTAACGACAATTTCTGTCCTGCTGGGGTTGCTCTGGCTTCGCAGTACGAGCAGCCCAGGAGGTGGCAGCAGATCCAAGGAACAGCATGAGGCTGCAGGGGGCCAGCCAGGAACTGGGACCGGCTGGGAAGGAGTAGAGGGTGTCACAGGCACTCCTGCTCCAGGTGAGAGCCTTCACACAACTGGAAATACACACACCCCTCCCTCTCTGCCATTCTCCTTGAAACTACTCCCTTCCTTCCCCTGCTCAGCGTTTGCCCTTCTCTCCCTCTACCTTGCTCAAAAGCTTCCTGACAGGAACAAACCCACTGTAAGGGACAACACATTGTGCAAGAACCCTGACTGGATTACTTCCGTTTTTACACATTCCTCTCTCCATTTCACTAAAACCAATGCTCTAATCAAGACCAAGAGCCCTGGGCAAGTGTCTTGGGCCTGCCTGCAGCATGCAGAGCTGTACCTTTTTCAGAGGGTCCTCAGGACTAGAGACGGGAGTCACACACACATCCTCAGATTCAGAGTGATTAAACTCACACGATGAAACACTAGCTGAATCCGTGCTTTCCCCGGAGCTCCCTCCTACAGGAGAGCTCTTCAGGGATTGTTCTTTGGGTGGGGTGAACACATCAGTGCCCAGAAAAAGTCTAGTATAGAAAGAAAGAAAGCATAAAAGCCAGTAAGTGAGAGCTGGGCTGAGCAAAGCTGTCCCTTGGTTCAGAACTCTTACATTCTGGAGTTTTTTCCTCTCTGGAGTGGCCTGTTGTTTTCATTTCCTCTGTGGTGTTTATACAGTTTGTCCAGAGGCTTTGTTACAGGCTAACACAACACCTTCCTCACCCAGAGTGCCCACAGCTGCAAGCTCACAACAAGCTCATGCCCCACTAGAACAACACTCCTCTAAAGTCTCTTCACATTTTCAGGCTCATTTAATAGAAAAAAGAGCTTCAAAGGGCAAATTCAACCCACTGCCAATTCCTGCCCTCTACCAGGGTGCCACAGGTACCAGGTTCTCTCTAGAAGGCTGGAGATGCACACAATAAGGAGATTATAAAGTGTAAATTAAAGGCACTCCTTCTCCAAGACTCATTTCTAAATGCAGGTCAAGTGACTTGGAAGGAGTGTCAAGGGAAACAAGCTGGTCTGACCCACCAAGAGGAGGAGCAGGGAGCATCAGTGTGCAGTTAATGATTTAATACATCTTAGAGAGGTGTTACTCACTGCTTTTCTACAGCATTCATTTGCAAAACACATTCAGAGTGCAGATATTTTTACTTCAGTCTTTGAGCTCTGCTTTATTCCATGCAGCTTTCCCTGCATTCCTGCTAGCCTCTTGTTTCCTATGTCCAGCTGCATGGCCCTGTCCTCTACCCACCTCCCGTTTGAATCTTTGTGGTATTACACCAAATTGGACCGTGTCCCCATGATTTTTTTTTCCTTCTCCAGCTGGAAGGAAGATTGTTTCCACTATCAAACACCTTTTTGCTAACCTTAGTTTTCATATTAAAATCCTGCAAGGAATTTTTGCATGTCTGTAGCAATTTAGACTAATAATAGACCAGACTTTATCCTCACTTACTCTGTTTCCCTGCTGCATTCAGCAAAGTTATTACACAATAGCTACTGAATTATAATCCAGCACTAAAATGGTTCCTTTGTTTCACACTATAAGAAGGATTATTTATTCTAGTTTCTTCTATCTTCAGCAACACAAAGGGACAGCTTCAGCCACAATGCAGGGTTGTGGATCCCCAGCCAGGTTCTTCAGCTGATTAAATGAGCGCTGCTTGTTTGACTTATCCCAGTCCATATTCCCACCCCAAAACTCCTCTGCCCCATCCTACTCACGTGCTGATCCTCTTCACCATGCTTTTCTGGGATTTTGGAGACAGGATGTTGGTATCAGCAACTGCTTCTGCCTCACGTGAGAGTTTGTAACTGCAGGGCAGAGGCCAGCAGGTGAATATTTACAGACAATGTTACTTACTTGTACAATGTTATTTAGTTGAACATCTCACAGCAGCAACATTGAATAAATCTGAGAATCCTTCAGTTATTCTTGCCTCACAGAAGGTTGCAGCATCACAAAGAGGAACACTGCTCTGCCTGCATTTTACCAGGGCCAAGGGGATATTTCACCTCCTTGTAATAGGTTTTAAAACTAGTGCTCTCCAGTATTTGTATGTCCCTGCCCTGACCTGCCCAGGTGGGTGTGAACAGAAGTTTGCCAGCTGCACTGAGGACCTACCTCTCCTCCTCTGTTAAGTGTCGCTGCCTCCTGAACCACTGGATGAATTTCTGGTCTGGTATCAGGCAATAGCTGTTACATGAAGATTGCAGGAGCTTGATTTGGGCTATGACTTCAAATTCCTAAGAAAATAAATAATCAAAGAGAAAGTCTAATTAGAAAACAAGATTATATTCATTCATACTCTAAAAACACATGACGAGGGATCCAGGACAAACTTAGCTTGATGTGAAGATCAGTTTCAGTTGAGTAACTATTTTAAGAACCAGTTTTCATACAATAAAGGTGGGTTTTTTCCCCTGGGATCCATAATGTGCCCTCACACTTGCTCCAGAGGAATGTAAAATGCTACCCTTAAGACCAGAGTGTGCTGCTCTTCTGTAACTGCACTTGTACACAGACTTTGCCAGAATCACCCTGCATTGTTTAGGGCAGGTTTTTGAGCAGTTAAGGGGAGGAAATGGCTCCATCTCAGCCAAGTCCAGGTCTGCTTTCAAGCCCCAGGATGGAGATTTGGCCTGACTTCATTCAGCCCAAGGTAACCCCAGCACCTTTACTCCTACAGGACATTACTTATCTCTGACAAACAAGGATCAGGCTGAAAGGACAGACTGACAGCATTTATTTCTCAGTCCTCTGAACTTGGTTTGCTCCCTGCAGCCTTTTACCTACAAAGAGTTTCCTGCAGGAGAAGGAAAGTATTTACTAACTCTGTGTTCTGGAAAGCAAAGGTCTCCAGCCACTGGGTCTGGTTCAGCTGCTAAAGACAAATACCCTTGCCCAGAGGGTATCAATAAACCAATAAAACCAGAACATTCAACCTACCCTTCGTCTCTTCTCAAAATTGATTAGTCCGCCCTGTTGGAAGGAAAGAGAAGGGATCAGAGAAGAACTAGACTTGTACCTTGAGAGAAAAGCACAAAAATTCACACAAGTTCTAGTTAATAACACTGCCTATTGCTTCCATTTTCTTTTTTAAGAGCTGCAGAAGGAGAGACTACAGAAACAAGTAAACTCAGTTGGGAAGGCAGGGAGGGTATTTAGGGTTCCAAAAAATTGCCCCAAGTTACCTCGACATAGTCCTGAAGGGCTGTGTCCAGCATGATGAGATCTGTCAGGAAGGTGCCAAGGTAAGGGACCGTGCCTTGCATCACTCCCTGCAAGTGAGCAGAGCAAGGCTCGATTAATTAACTGGAAAATGAGAATAATTAGAATTCCAGAACACTCCTGTGTAAGAAAATGAAATGAAAGTAATCTGCTTAACCAAGCATCAGTCTTATAATTGTGTTTTCTTTCATTACATCATTTTCATTAGATAATCTAGAATTTAAATCCAATTCCAGGGAGACCAGGATGCTCTCACAGGTATCACCCAGTGCTTTTGTATTACAGTATTGCCACCACTGATTCCTAACAGTGGGCTCCCCAGGAAACCCTGCCTTTGGGAGAAGCACTGAGGCCCAGGGACAGGCAGCCTCTGTCACCTGCTTCAAGAGGAGGAGGTCCTGGCCAGCCTGTGTGAGCAGTTTCTGCTTCACCCTCATGGATTTTTACTTAATGGTGTGAGATTATACCTCAGAATTGTGTCTTGATTTGACATCACTGTCATATCAAGACACAATTCTTTTCTCTCCAAGAAGTGACCGTCTTCCCCAGCCATCCATTGCATTTTAATGCTAATTATTCACACTTTAAACTTCTAGACTGCCAGCACTTGCAGAGTTCAGGCTGGCTCTACACTTGGCGAAGGAAACACTTGTTTCTACCATCCAGAAGGATCTGTATTTTTTCCAGTCAAACAAACAAGACAAAAATCATATTCAGCACTTTTTTCTCCCTTTTCCAGACTTCTCTCCTGTCCTTTTAAATCTTTGCCAGCTTTGAGACAAAAACCATTTTCACCAGCACACTGGAACATAGACACATTTTACAAAGCAATCTCTGTAGAAGCCTGTGCAATTTTCAAGCTGGTATGTCAGAACCTTCATCGGCATGTTTGAAAGTAAATGAGACTTCTGCTCTGCCAGAGCTGATTTTCTTTATCACAAGATCTCCAGTATTTACAGCAGCACATATTTTACTACATGGAAATTGTGTTTCTCCCTAAAATGTAACAAGAGTAGATAATGGAACTCTTTCTTGTAGGACCAAAACAAGAGAGCTGGAAGTGATGACCACATGTTCATATCCATCAATCCCCTCCTCACTCACCCACTCTGGTGAAGACCTTTCTAGATTTTGCTTCTTATAGAATTGACCAATTAATTGACCAATTAACCAGTAACCTGGTTAACCATAGGTTACCAGTTCAAAAAGGGGAGGAAAACCCCCAAACACACCTTGTTTTTTTGAAGCTGCAGTCGCTTCTGTGACTTTTTCTGATTTTCCTTCTCACTGCTGTCCAGATTTGCAAATTTGGATGTTGCTTCCTGTGAGGTGAAAGAGAATTAAAGGCAATTAATGGAGGATCCAAGTGGTAAATGGCAACTACATGCATGCAAAATAGTAAGTACATTTAACCAGACAAGCCAGCAAAAAATACTTGCTGTGCAGACACACATGTGCCTACATACACGCTGATTTCCTAGGACTGCATGCTGATTGGGAATTTTGGACAAAAATCACACAAGATGACTGTAAGGGAATTTTTCTGTAGAACAGCTCTGGCCAAAGCCAAGTGCTGCTGTAAAATTCTTGGGAGTTTAAATCAGAGAAGCTCAAACATACTTCAGGTGTCCAGATGCTCTATCCCAACGCTCCTGACGTCAGGATTTCTGGTTAATTCCCTAGTCAGGCCTGGTACAAGTAAACATCTCCATCTTATGCAATGCTTTGTTGTTTTTCTTATGCTGCAACACCAAGATCCAGCAACTGTGGTTTACTGACTAATCCAAAACCATGCAGGAAATTAAAGGAATAGGTTTCCATCCCCACAACTCCAGCTTTCCTATGAATGGCTGAGATATTTCACCATAGTTCTTCAAACCTTTATTTCCCTGGATGCACAGGGGATGTTGGAGTTACATGTTTCTTCCAGTGGTTGCATAGATGTGTCACAAATCATTATCAATGGCTGTTCAGGAGGAGACAACGCTGCTCCCTCTCCATGCCACCCAATCTGTTTTCAATGGCATTTTGTTTGCTCAACACCTGGATTTGCTGGATGGACAGGCAAGGTCAAACATGGCTTCCCTTACAGGGGCCATTTATAGTGAAGGAAACTAAGTCTTTGAGGATTCAGTGGATATTAATCCTCCAAATGGTCCAAGATGAAAAGTAAGGGAGAGGCTCTAGCTATTCTGTGGGATTTTTCTCTTCTCGCTGCTTCCAAAATGTTTTTCAGATCTGCTTAGGGCAGCTGGAGGGTGATTTACTGGGAGTCAGAGGTCTGAGCTCAGTCTGAGTTGTTTTGTTCTTTACTACTTAGTTAAATAGGCTGTTCTGAACACACATTTTCCCTCTATGCTTATTATGGTCTCACCTTTAAAATTTACCTACAGCTGTTGATTAATGGATGATAAACAAAACGGACTGACAGATGTGAATATGTTCACCCACCATTCCTGAGCAAAACAGCATTTCAGATCCTAAGGCAAGGGGCTGAGGGACAAATGCCAGACTGGCTGGACAGAACTGCCAAAGAATTAAATAGTTAGTGAGTTTATAGGAACTTTTTTATGTAAATGGAAAAAACCTGCCACAAGCATTCCTTAGTTTCTGCAGAACATAACCTTTCCCTGCTGTTCTTCCTCACCCCCTTCAGGCTTCTGAGCTTACTGGGGTTCACCCAAGAGAGTGCATAAGTCAAACTGCTCCACACAGACCCTGCTTTGTTGTCCATCTGGCCACACACAGAGTAAGAAGCCTGTTCCTTCAGAATTCCCAGCCCTGTTTCCTAGTTCTAAGAAAGGTACAGGATACTGGGATAAACATTTTGGATTGATTCCTTAGCTGCAGCTATGGCAGTGTTCCAGTGACTTCATGAGCTGAGGGGCTGCAAGACCTGCTGTCCACCCAGATCATGCTGCCAAAGCCTTCTGGTTGTGGCTATCCAGGCTAATGCTACTGATTCTTCCACGAACAAGGAAATCAACTCTCAGCCCAGCAAAAAGTTCAGGTTTTACAGCCTGCTCTTCATTAAAGCACCACTTAAGGTCCTTGAGGAGGAGATGAGCTTTGGCAGCTGGTTTCAAAGAGGGTTAAACCTCAGATTTCATAGAGATCACAAGCTTTGACCTCCCACTGGTTCTCACCTTCATCAGCAGCTCCCTACTTGTCAGATAATTGTCATGGTCTGAGAAGATCTCAGACAGCTCTTCATACATCAGCAGGATGTCCCTGCACAGGAGAAGATTAAATCATTTACATCATTAGCAAGCACTCTAAAATCCAATCAAATTTCTGTTTCTTTCTCATCAATCATTAGCAGTTCAACTTTTAAAAGATAACAGCACCAAAACACATCCAGTGAGATGCTGCACATCTCCTGGGATCCTTGGTGGGATATTCTGGTGCTCCCAGTAAAGTTGGGCCTTATCTGACAGCAAAGAAACACCATCAGCAGCCCCTGGGCAGGGCTTTGAACTGTCTGCACTGTGAGAATGGGTCAGGGATACAAAGGAACAGAAAAACAGCTGAGAGGGAACCCAAGTTCTTTTTCATGAATTCTGGAAAGCTGGAAGCATTTAAGTGTAGGAGTAGTTTTTTGCCCAACGCTATAAACACAAGATAGGCGATATTTTGAATAGAAACACAGGGCAGCAGAAGGAAAATCCCACTTCTGTGGAGAGGAAATACAGAAGGACACTGCCTAGCAGAGTGATATTTTAATTTATCAAAGGCAAAGAAATCTGGTTTCCCCAAACTGAATGAGCAGAACACCACCTTTTCTAGACAGCAACTTCCGACATCTGTGGGGCAGGCCATAAGTATTATTAACACAATTAAGTACCCCCCTGGAAGAAATATTATCTTCAATACTGGATTTTGCGATTTGGAAATATATTTTATGTAAATATCATAATCAGGAGAAGAGTTGGGAGGATTTGTAGCAAGCTGGATCTCCTCAAACTTCATGGGAGAGAAGAAAACAAGATCATGGTGGCCTGGGAGTGGTATGAACTGGGTGAGAAGCCAGTGCCATAGTTTTTCTAGAGAAGTTGTGGAAGACTCAATAGGCTAAAAAGGACAGAATCCAGTATCCCCAAGGGCAGATTGTCTCCTCAATAAGAAAGAGGAGGTCACAGGAGGGGTCTGAGCCTTCCAGGAATGGGAGGTTCTTCTGACAGGACCCATGTCAGCGAAGAACAGAAGAATGAGGAGAAGATGAAAAGAAGGAGCACTGACCCCTGTGGCCCTTGGGAACTGAGGGAAAGGCTTACTTTGAAACACACATCCAGGTGGTCTTCAGCCGATAGATGGAGTTGGACTGCAGAGCTGAAATTATGGCCCTCAGGGAGGAAAAGTTCTTCAGGATCCTGCATTCCTGTGAAAGGAGCGGTTGGAAACACAGGAGCATTAAATGTCAGCACCACACAGACCTCAGTGCACCTCTCTCTGAGCCCTGTCATGTCTGCTACACATTCTCATTGCTGAGCAGCAGCTGTGCAAATACTGAACATCAAAAATATCACTCCCCACTTCAGCCACCAAACATTTCACAAGGTTTGGCATTTATAGCTTGTTTTCCTCACTTTCATGTATTTGTGGTGTCACAGCTTCCAGTTCTCCAAGTAAAAATAAAAGTGAAACTGAGTCCAGGAAGCCATGGCAAAAGGCACAAAGGTTATACTTCTTAAAAAGCTCTTTATAGTTACCAATCCCTTTTACCCCTTAGGGAGAAAACGAGGCTTTGCCTCTTTATATGTGGTATTTAAAATGTAAACCCTCAATCATCTCACTGTCAATTAAAAATAAAGACATGCAAAGGAATAACCTGTTATTCAAGTATGTGCACACTGTTAAAGAGAAAAATCTTCCCAGCTTTTCCAGAGTTGGGACCAAATCTGAACAGAGACTGGCTTATGGGCATTTCTTATGGAGCTGCTCTGTGACTTGGGTGGAAAAGGATAATGAAAAACTCAAAGAAGCACCAGAGATGCCTCCTAAAGCAGAGGGAAGCAAGAGGGAAAGTCTGGTCTGTGACTCCTGGAAATCTTCTGGTGGCTCAAGAACAAGAGCTTGGATACCACAAACTTCAGCACAGGTGTCTGTACATGCAAATCCAGCAGACAAAACACCTGTCAATCTGACTGCTGCATGGAGATAAGAATGTATTCAAACTCCAATTCTGCTTATCAACATCTTTACGAATCTGTTTCTTACCCTAATAATGCTTATTATGTAAAGGATCCTTACAGTGAAAACAGACATGATTTATTTCCTTTGTAGGACTGAACAAATGTAAAGCAACCTCAGCATAAGCAAAAGTCAGACCTTAATATATCAGCATCTCTGTTCATGAGTTGCATTAAAAGGGACTGAACAGCTAAGGAGAGTTCAAGCTCTCCAGGTAACTGACCTACAAAAACCTGTGCTAATCAGGAAACTGTATTTATTGAAGTGTGGCTTAGCAGAGAGCCTGGGCTGACAGCACCTGAAGCAGGTGGACCCTTGGGTCAGATAAAGACCAAATTCAAGATCATAGGGCAGGACTCACTAGACCTGAAAGCTATTTTTGCATGGTTTGGGGCCAAAAAAGGCACATAACAGCTCTTCTCCAGAGACTGACATGTTAAAGAATGAGACCTTTCTTCAACTTGAAATTAGGTTGGGGAGAACACAAATTTAAAGGCACAAATTATGAGCTTTTCTTCTTTCTTCCCAGTGAAACAGGAGTTTGAACTGGAAGATCCAATTTGGAACCATCTTGACTTAACTGCACGCTGTATAATTTAAGCACAGTAGGAATTTCATTTAATATTGGATTTAGTGTTCTCAGTGATTCAATTGACTGCAGACTAAACTTGAGCAAGCTTTCATTTGCATGAAGAATTTTTAAGACTGGTTTTAATAACTTTGTTTCATGCTGTGTCCTTCACAGAGGGAAAACCAGAAAGAATCCTGTGCAGAAACAGCTTTGATTTTAAAAAATTTAAGAATAACAGGACATTAATGATTTCATTTTTACTTTTTATTTTTAAAGAAAATATTGTTTGAGTGAAATTGGCTGCTCCTGGCTCAGGAACCTTAGATCTGGGTGGAACAGAGGACTGGCAGTAGAGAAAGTATTCAGTTTATCTTTTGAACCAAGAAAATGGATCCAAAAGTCATGGAGAGATAACAAATGTGGACCTCCGTGCTGCTAAGTTTAGTTGTCAGTGAATAACTGTACTTTAATGAGTGGATTATTTTCTAATTCAGGCACCTAACTATTCAAAACACTCATTTGCATGCACAAAGCAAGCAGCTTTCTTCAGAAGTGGGCAGCTAAGTGTATGTGCACCCAGCTGCTGTACATGTGCCATTATTCTGCAGAGTGTCCACATACATTTTTCATGTGTTTCATGCTACGACTAAAGCATTTAATGAATTAAGTAAAAGGAGAAGCACAGAAGGTATGAATTAAGTAAAGGGAGAAGCACAGAATCAGCAGGGGCGTAGAACAAAGTTATTCATCCAGAGTGAGTGGGATGAAGGCAGTGCCTTTCCTGACTTCCCCAGGCCTCCCTTCTGCCGTGGGATGATGACAAAGTTCTCTCCAGTCTGCCCCAGGAAGAAGACCCTTTTAGCTGGTGCCCTCTGCAGCTTAGATCTGCACATAGAAATTGGAAATCAAACTTCCTAATCCCTTCACACAGGCAACAAAGCATCCATCAGATGATGATAAAAACAAGCAGATCTAAGTGCCACAGGAGAGGTCCAAGACCTTCCCCATACCAGCTTCCTGAACCATGCAGTTGCCAGAGCTCAGGTGCCAGGACTGAATGTTGCCTCTGGAAGCACGGAAGTTGCCAAGGTTGGAAAGCCTCTGGCTTCAGCTTTTTCTGACTGCTCAAGAAGAATCCATGTGATTCTTAGAAGTCAACACACATTCACATGGAAGTGCTTGAAATGGTCTCTTCCAGAGAGGTCTCATTTATTGCCAGCTGCCCAGTGCTCCAAGGGGAATTAGGAACGTTACAGTAAAATATTAAAACCTAGGAAATTAGCAAACTAGAGTTATGTAAAGCAGGCATGGAAAAAAAAACCCTTCTTGCAAAGATTAGGAAAAACATTGATAAAAACATGGAATCTGCTACAAGATCCTCTTGGAAGCTCTGCTGAAGCACATGGAGGACAGGGAAGTGATTCCACATGCTAGTGAAGTCTCACCTGCCCAGGCCAGTGGCCTCCCACAACAGAGTGATTCCATCACTGGACAAGGGAAGAGCTACTGATATCAGCTGTCTGGACTTCTCTAAAGCTTTGGCATGTATCAACCCCATTTCCATGGTGGGGAAGAACTGAGGAGAGGAAGGGCAATATTTATTTGGTATCACAAAAAAATTAGTTAAAAATAGAAAGAATTAGAGCTAAGGTGTCCTGGGACCAATGTGTACAACCCATTTCTCCTCTCCCAACTCCTTCGCTCCAAGGCACCCACCCAAAAAACATTAAACAAAATAAATGCTTTACATGTGCAATATGAATCCACTTCTCAATGATCTTGGCTCTCTGTTGGATTTTGAGCTCCCTGGTCCCCAGGATAGTGCTGATGACACATTTGGTGACTGCATTGAACTGAGTGATGGTGGCTCTGACAGTTGGAGCTAGGTTCTTGTTTTCCTTTTTATCCCTTTGAGACCAGATGGATCCCAAACAGTGATAGGGCACAACTCTTCTGAAGAGCATCTAGAGTGAAACAGAGGTGTGGTAAGCCAGCAGGTTTCTCCTAAATCTCTTTTATCCACAAGACAAGATACAGGTGCGGAGGACAAATTTTATCTAAATCTAATATGGTACTTAAAGGTAAGTATTGGTTCTCTCTTAGTTTAAAATACACTTTGGCATATTCTTTATAGGCTTGATGCCCCAAAAGAACTGTCAGCTAAACAATACTGGGAAAATAAGGGACACCTTTATATCAGCTGCAGAATCAAGATTATTTTTTTAGAAGGTAATTGATACAGACAAAGCAAAATCTGAGCATTACAGTCCAGAGTACCTTGACATTTTTAAGCCACGTAGCGATATAGTTAAAATGTGCTATTTCTCAGTGCCAGTATCTTTTGCAAAAGAGAAGCTCTGCTGAAGCACATGGAGGACAGGGAAACCAAAAAAAAAACCCAAAACCAAAACCAAAACCAAAAACAAAAACAAAAAACAAAACAAAAAAAAAAAAACAAACAGAACAAACACACCTTCAAAATGACAGAAGGAAAAAGGGAAAAAGTCCAGTGACTGGAACAGCTGGGATAACCACAGAGCTGTGTTCTGTGTCCCAGCAGCAGTCCTGTTCTGGAACCATATACTTAAAGCAATGTAACTTTAAAAAAAACTTACTATTTTATGAAATTATATTATATGCAACACTCTACATACCACATCCATGTATGTCAACTGTTCTGCCACAACATGGTCTTGAAAAGAGGAGAATTCTTCTGGATTGCTGATTTCCAGTTCCTCTCCATCAACCAGGTCACTGGAGGAAGTGCTACAAAACCCATCTGGCCAGAATGGAAAACAACACTCAGTAAATTTATACAGCAAACAATTAATCAAAGCAGGTGTTTATTTTGCAACATCACTGTATTACAGCAGAATGCCCCAAGGGCCCAGCCTGATGTAATGGCCCCACTGTGCCATCTAAGTGAGAAAAATGACCAGAAGATTAAATTGGCAAAGGAAAGGTGGAATAAAAACAAATCCTAGCAGAGAAGTGGCTTGACCCATTTGCTAACTATTCTTCTGAAAGAAAAAACATCACCACTACCCCAACAAAAATCCCTTACTGACATTGCAGAGTTTTGTTAATCTACTTTTCAGTATTTATAATGTGATAAAAAAACCTTCAAACTACAAAGGCATGAGGCTGCAGTTATACCCCCAAAATACTGCATTAGGAATTCTCTTCTATCCAGAAGTAAAAGAAGATACCAGATTGCCTGGCACCCTTCATGGCTTCATGGGCTATATTGAAGAGAGTTTATTCCAGCAGCCTTCACCTTTTCTCTTAGGGAATTTTTCCCAGGAAATGGAATACAGTGAGCACCCACTCTCTCTATTCTGCTGAATGGTTCTTCTAAATCTGCACTGGGTAGCAGAGAGGAGGTGAGAGAGCAGAACTGTCCTCAGCGAGGGACCTGACCCAGCGCAGAAAGGAAAGGGTTCCACAGCTGCTGCCGTGTCACCTTTTGGCTCCCAGAAGTTGGGAACAAAAACTTCAAACAAAAACAAGAAATATGCCCTTGTTTTCCATGGTAGAAGGGGAAGTCAAACAGAAACTCCTTGAAAATAAATCCTAATCCCTTTTACTGTAAGACAACAGTAACTCCATAAGGAGGGAGAAAAAAATAGGGACTTGTCAAAGACTAATAACCGAAGTACTGAGCTTACTGGTAAGATTTCATTTACAAAAACAAAGAGTGTTAGGCAAGACTTCACATCCAGTTAAAGCAGAGCATTAAAGCAACAACAGCAGATAACGTGATAGAGAATCATTATTTTTCAAAATACTTCATTGTTCCTTCCTCCAGTAATTAACAGAACATAATCACCAATGTAAATTGCTACAGTTTTGATGTAACAAGTTATGTCTACAGGCTGATTTCCATCTGTACATCTGAATTGCACAATTTATTGGCAGAACTCAGTGGGGTAAATGGAGACCTCTGTTGTAGCACTACTTTTCCATGGCTGTTTTGTTACAATTTGCAAAACTAAATGGACTTGGCCTGGACTGCTACAAGAATCTCATTCCTTTTGGCTTTGTACAACCTCCTTTTCCTTTTGGCTCTTGAAATTCAACTGAAAATCCTCACCACTGAGCTACAGCCCTACCCAAAACCTTACAGCATGCTTAAAACAAGGTCCTGAAGCACAGCGTAAATTTTTCTTTTCTTTTTTCATTCCTCTTTTTCTCCTTCACAGATGTGCAAGCAGCCTTTTCCCCACTCTCCAACAAGCTGGAATCCCCTTTTACTCATGTATCTTATCTTAGGACTCCTCTGATCCACTCAGCCCTCTCAAAGTCTGATGGGCATGGAGAGCAAGCACGTGCCCCTCCTGACCCTGCAACCTCTGCCTCTCCTTGTTTTGCTTGCTCAACCTGCAAGAATTGAGGCCAGAAGCAGCTTTTATCTTCCTATCTGGCACTGCAATCTAATCTACTGGCATGGCTGATGGCAGCACAGAACAGAGGTTTCATTACCCAAATCAAACTGTAGGATTATGTGGGAAACAGAAAGATAGAAACTTCCACAGACACTGAAGGGCTGGATTTGCAGCTTTGGAAGAAGCTTGGATTGATGTAAAAGTAGAAGTACACAGATGTTAAGCAGAAAAATTGTAAACTAATGTTTCTATAGTTGTAAGTAAGAATATGCCTTAAGTAAGTAAGAAACTGTATTAGATAAGATGGTGAAGAAGTTTTGTAGTGCAGTAATGTAATTGTATAGGGTAAGCTAAGAGTTTAAGTGTTATAATAGAAGCATATGTGTGTACATGGGACAGTAGTTCATTGGATAAAAGTATACATAATGTGGCAGAATTAAGTAAAGGTGATAGGTTAGAAAAACAAAATAAACTTCATAGCAACTTTCTATTGGATTAAAAAGTTATATATTGCCTTGTAATGAAGAAACCCGTGACTACTTTTTGAACTATGGCTGAATTCTTGCTTCTCTAAATCTCACACCTTGAGGTTGACATAAATCAGAGCAATAAATCATCTTCAGCACAGCTGTAGTCCCATCCCTTCATTAAAGTGACAATAATAGGATTAGAGCCCAAATTTCAAAATTTGGAACCCAGCAGGAATGCTTTGGGACAGTAATTATGAACAACGATTGCAGAAGATGTATCAGGAATTTTGAAAAAAAATGTACAAAGACGGAGCTCTGATAAAAGTAAGGCAATCCTATAACTCTTCTTTGTAGACCCCACAATTAATTTCATTTTCTCCTCTTATTTTACTCTAATAATCAGCCTCTATTCTGCCACAATTTAGAAAACGTTATCATTCCTATTGGCCCACCTATGACTCAAAAAAGAATGTTTTCAGCTGTCACTTGAAGAAAAAAACCACAGAAGCAGGGCTGCTGGGAACTTCTGTTCACCCTGAAGAACAGATGAACCCAGACATAGTTCTCATGAGTTTTCCTTGTTTGAGCTGGGGGAAGCCAACCCAGGAAACGTCAGCACTAGTGACATCTTAGCTATCCTGTTCCCTTACCTGTGCTCAATAAAGGCCTGGGCTCTGGGCCTTGCTCCTTTTTCTGCTCATGACTGAGTTACTTTGGCATTTCACGGTATTATGCATTGACATGGTATTTCGGGAGCATCCGGCAGACATGGCTTTCATGGAATGAAAGCAGGTTTTTTTTCTGGCATTTCCTTTATCATTTATGGCATGAATTATTCCCTCTCACCTCTCTACCAAAGCTGGAAGTTGATTCCAGTTCTCATTCACATCCTATGTGAGCTCTCCCCACTTCCTAGCTCTGCCACAGGAAGCTTTCTGATCAGGATATGGGGATGTGTCAGGTTTATGTGACTACAGCTCACTATTGTTCCAGCAGACTGCGACCCCCCCAGTAACGTAAGATTTTCCTCTGTCCTTGGATACCAGCAGCCAGCCACTCCAATAGGAAAAAACACCCACAGGCACTTCCTTTGACAAGATGGTAACTAGGAAGAAAAGCTGCAGGACAAAGCTTGTGACTCAAGCTGTATTTTGTTGCAGCTCTGTATTCTGTTTTTTATTTGTTTGGGGTTTTTGGGGAGGTGGGAGAGGTTAAGTGAGAAGCCCAGCTAGAGAGCAGCTGTGTGTTTTAACTCAGTGCCATGGGAAGTGTGCTGACAATTAACCAGTTGGCTGCTGCAGCGATCTCAAAGCTTTGGCTAAATATTAGAGAAGTGTTGGATTTCCCAAGCCACCCCAGGATGAACAGACATAGGTACCTCACACTGTAACACTATTTGATCCCTCACAGAGCCTGCAGCCTCACACAGAGATTTGGTTTCCTTTTAAAAAACAAAAAAAAAAAACAAGACAAAAGCCACTGGTGAGCCTCACAGTACTATTGATAAGCATGAGAAGTGGTGAAACGTACTGCACATAAATCCCTGGGGCATCTTACAGTCTGGGAGGACAGAAAGAGAGAAGGGAATATAGTAACTCACCAACAGCTTCTACTTCTTGGTTCTGAAACTGCTTCAAGAGGTTCTGCACCCTACTCTCCATGTCCGAATTGGGCATATTGTTCTTCAGATAATCCAGCAACTTCAGCAAACACATGTAGTCAGGGGGTTCCCTGAAATCCTCCGAGCACTGATCGAGCCAGGCTCTTAAGACTGATGCTATTTCTCTACAAGTAAACAGAAAGAAGACAGTGTTTGCATCCAGATGGAACTGAGTTTACCTGTATCCAACAAAGCAACAAACACATGAGACATTCACAGCCCACCTGAAGTATATGTGCTGAGCTGTACCACAGCTGTGTTTAACAACCATCAGACGTAACACACACCATCAACAGCACAACATAATTTCTTCATTCTGTCTTGGGCCACTGGGAAAAGCTCAATATTTGCTCCATAACCACTCCCTGGGATGTTGTGGGAAAATAGGAGGGAGGAAACAAGGTATTCATGGTTACTTCCCAGTGGAAATGCTAAATCAAATGCTTCCTCTGGGGCCTTTCATCAGCTGCAGAGTCTGGGGACCATACTGGAGCTGCATATCCCTCCATGCCATGTTCCTCCTTATCTACAGTCTTGATACAAAGCCTGCCTGCTCATGAAACTGTGGCTTTCATGGAGGAAAAAGGAGACAATCCTGAGTCTAACCCCCACAGACACACATAGCGAGTGGGATTGCCTCATCCTGGGGGATAAAACCCCTGCTGCAGCACAAGGCTGCCCCATGCCAGAGCCAGCCTGGGAGTGCCAAGAGAGCTGAGCCTAGGAGACACAGTGATCCTGCTAATCTTAGTGATTAAAAATGTATCAGCAGAGTCTTGATTCCATCTTCAGCACAAACCAAGGAGGGGCTGTCAAATTACAGCACGCAAAAAGGGCGTCCCGCTCATGCTGGCAGAGCAGGAAAAGGACGCTTAAGGACTTACAGGACCACTGGATCTTGTTCAGGAAAGTTATCCCAGACTTTCTTAGATACATGCAGCTAAAAGAACACCAACCCATGGACAATACTTCTACAGACTGAGGGGGATGAGGGGAAAGCAGAGTTGATGACTCAGTGTAGTTTCCACCCCGCCTGAAGCTGGGGGGAGGCGGGGGGAAGTGATCTGTTTGCTTTTCCTGATTTATGTAGGTTTTCATCCACACCCATCTATTAGATTGGTACTTAGATACTGCACAATATATGCTTGTGGGAATGCCCTTAGATCTTATATTTGCATGTATTTATCATCATTTCTACTTGATTTTGCAAGAAAATAAGACAATTTAGGCTATGGTTTTCCAGAAATAATTTGCAGTGTTGTTGACAATTTTCAACTCAGTGTAGCAAAAACAGAAAATGACTAAAAAATAACCACTTTTCTTAAAACTTTAAGCTCCTTATTTCAGAATAAAGGGCACAATAAACACTTAAACTTCCTGAGAAAAAGGCCCTGAACTTTGCATGTCTCCAAAACCACTCCTACATCTCAAGTCTCTTCCAGCGCAGGAAACTCTCTATTGGAGCTGTGTACAAATACTGGCACATTCCTGCTGCAAGCTGGGACACCATAGCAGTCTCTGGTTAACTCAGCTGCATCCAAAATAAACCAATAGTTAAGAAACAGTAAAGAGAGTTTCTCCCACTCTCTGTGTCTCATCTGAATTCCGTAAGTTTTCCTCAAAACTCAAATTAACTTTTAATACCAGACAGATTTCATACAACTTGCATCAATTTAAGTCTGTTGTTTCTTTCCCTTCTTGTTCTGATAATGTGGCAACTTTGAATTTTCAGTTAAAGTATTTGGAAATCTGTTGGTAATATTCTTTGGTTAGGCTTGCTGACAGGAGAAATGCTGAAATTACAATTTCAGAGCTACAAAAAGTATTTACAGTCAAAAATTAACATGCAAACATGTTTTGGATTTCAGGTTTCATTTCAAGCTGTGGCACAGCCAACAGTGCCAGACCAGCTCCACATCCCAAGGCCAGGAAAGACCATAACAGGTAGATGCTCCCACTGATGCTCCCAGACTCTCCCACCACCCTCCCAGTTTCGGTTGTCCTCTCTAGCCCCACACACACCCAGAATGCTGTCACAGCAGCACCAACAGTCTCAAACACCACTGTCCTATGCCCATAGCATTTTCCTCTCATTCCCACCAGATGCAGGGAACGCTGTGCCTCACTCCATGCCGAAATAGTGCATTCCCTCCTGCTCCATGCTCCTTTTCCCCACCCACACCACAAACCATCATCCCCCCTGGTCCCAACACCAAAAGCCAGGCTAGGTATTCTACAACCATTTACCAATTCAGCCACGATTTGGAAGGAGAAGCCTCTCCACAGGGCAAGTTCTTCTACTAATATTGTTCACACACTCTCTACACTAAGCTCAGTTTCCAGAGATTTGGTTGGTGGCCACTTTCTTAAGCTGAACAATAAACAGAGTTTAAGACAGGTACAGTGTCCCAGAGCAGGGTGAAGAGTTCACAGCTGTTACAGACACTGAATTTGCCAGCAAAATCATTTCAGTCAAGAGGGAAAATAGGAAAGAGAGAAGAGGTACACTGTGCCCTAGTGACCTCCTGCTGCCCAGCTGCTCTACTGGAGTGCCAGGGAATAATGCAGCTTTCCAGAAATGGGCTGGACACTTGCCCGTATCTTGCAGTAGCTTTATATTTGCTACCTTTGCAAGGAAATTCTCTATATTCAACAGACTCAGATAGGAACAGGGGCCTTTCAAGAGCTCAGACAGAAAAGAAACTACAGACTACATTTTCCATGGGTTGATGATGAGTTATAAATTCTTCCTTTCCTGCCTATACAAAAAAATGCTAAATGCTTAACTCCTGTGCTGCTGGCAAGAGAGTCCAGGCTCTGCTAAGCAATGCTTTCAAGTTTCACACCTATCAGAAAGCCTTCTAATTTCCACACCAGCCTTCCTTGGAGCCAATCTCTGGAGGTTTCAGTCTCCAAAACCTATCCAGGTGGGTGGAGAAGTGTATCTGAGCCTGTTGTTCACAAACTGGGACCAAGAATCCACCCACCTCCCTCTGCCCATGAGCTGCACAGAAGGTGACAGGGCTGTGTCAGCTCAGCAGGGCACAGTGGAGGTGGGAAATAAGACCCTCCCACCACATGGGAATTTTGGGTGGCTTTGTCTCTACTGGGAAGACAACTCTAACAGTCCTGATAGGATCTAATAGGAATCAAAGACAGCATTTAACAGAATCACAGAATTAATTAGGTTGGAAACTACCTTTGAAATCATCAAGTCCAACCTATGACCTAACACCCCTTCATCAACTAAACCATGGCACTGAGTGCCACATCCAGTCTTTTTTTAAACACCACTAGGGACAGTGACTCCACTACCTCCCTGGGCAGACGATTCTAGTGCCCAACCATTCCCTCAGTAAAGAAGTTTTTTCTGATGTCTAACCTGAACTTCCTCTGGCATAGCTCAAGACTGTGTCCTCTCATTCTGTCAGTGGTTACCTGGAGAAGAGACCAACCCCCACCTGACTACAGCCACCTTTCAGGAAGTTGTAGAGAGTGGTAAGGTCATCCCTGAGTCTCCTTTTCTCCAGGCTGAACACCCCCAGCTCCCTCAGTCATTCCTTACAGGGTTTGTGTTCCAAGCCCCTCACCAGCCTCCTCTGGACACGCTCAAGTGTCTCAACGTCCTCCCTAAACTGAGGGGACAGAACTGGACACAGCACTCACGGTGTGACCTCACCAGTGCTGAGTACAGGGGAAGAATGACCTCCCTGCTCCTGCTGGCCACACTATTCCTGATCCAGGCCAGGTGCCTTTGGCCTTCTTGGCCACCAGGGCACACACTGCTGGCTCATGTTCAGCCAGCTGCTCACCAGTACCCCCAGGTCCCTTTCCACCTGGGCACTGTGCAGTCACACCATCCCCAGCCTGCAGCGCTGCAGGGGATTATTGTGGCCAAAGTGCAGAACTTGGCATTTGGACTTGTTAAACCTCCATTTCTGACCAAAAAGGCAAAAGAGGTATTTTCTTCCCACCACAATTATTTCTAAAGAATGAGAAGGGAATCTCAACACTTAAGGAGAGTAAGGGGAACCTCAGTTGCAAAAAGAGGTTAACTGATTCATTTTTTATGAAATCCTATAAGAATGTGCACAAAACTAGCTATAATTTGCCAAATGCACACTTAAGTCCATAAAAAAAAAAACAAACAAACCTCATTACAGATGGCTATTCCCTTTCCTCCACTGTCCAGGCAGTAACTCTTAGGCTTGCTCACACAGACTAAATTAAGTCACCTATATTTTCTCAGTTTTGCTTGTTAAACCAGGGTAAAAATGTAAGTAAACCACAAGGAAAGGCTGCTCCAAGGGTGGCTTGTCGTATCCAGTTTGTTTATAAATACCGTCCTGAGGACTTCCAGCAAATGATCAGCTCTTTCTGATTTGGAAAAAACTTGTTCAATAACATATGGGAGACTTTTGCTGGGATGCATGTGAAGCCACTAAGGGAAGAGCTCTGCTAGCTGCTCTTTGTTTTAATTGAGATGGCAATCATTAATTTTCTTTCTAATTATTCTTTTCTGCTTGGTTCTGGTTGTTTTCATAACTCCCACTCTTCCATTGCCCTGTGTTTGACTCTGCTTCTCATGTAACCACACTGGTTTCTAATGTTGTTTAAGCTTAATTTGCTTTACTGGAATGAATGATTGTTGCTCTCCCAAATGCATCTTAACTGCTCCCCACCATGGATTTCCCAGGCATCAGAAGCTTCCAGCCAGTTTTCTTCCATTTGTCTCACATTCCTTTGGTGTCTACTGGCCTGGAGTACAATGTTTCAGACCCAGTTTTACTTCTGCAGTGCTGTAACTGTGCACATTGTTTTCCAGTAGGACTGTTTGGTTCAGAAGAAACCAAAAGACAAGGTTTTGGTCAGGAAGATCTGAATGCACAAAATTCCATGGGAGAATGTTTGCTTGTCACTATGAAAAACTCCAAATGCTGTGGTACTACACTGAAGGTTTTGGTATTTGCTATTTTAATGCAGAAGATGGGAGGTGAACATGCCATGTGGTCACTGAATAATTCCTTAATTTTCTCTATTTGAACTATTTCCCCCAAATGCTGTGGAATGAAACAAAGTTTCGGTTTAGCTTCAAGTTGTTTTGTCTGCGGTTTTCAATTGTGCCACATTCCAAGTTTTAATAACAAATAAATTCCACATTTTGATAATAAAGCAGATGCAACTATGAGCTGACATTCAAGACAAACAAAAAAGCCCCAAGTATTTTGATTCATTTCTGTGGCCTGTCGTCCATCTGAGGGAAAGCACCACCAATGGATTCCAAACCAGCAAACCAAAGCCAGTAAGAGAAGGAAACCACAGCCTTGTAGTCCAAGAGGAGGCTTGAAAGGATTTTTTGCTGTTACTCAAGGATTCAAAAGCCATGGCAGTACTAATGTTAGACCTCTGGAAAGAAAACAAACAAATAATCATGGTCCAAGTCCACAGACCAACATGGCAACATTGTCTGCCTCTTTGAAAAACCTTTCCTACAGGTAATCTCAGGTTTGTACTCCTGTATTTTTGAGTAAGGTCTCCAAGGAACTAGATTCAGTTAACATTAGACTAGGCTTCCCCAAATGCAAACATCACAGGCAAGCCTGGACTGACAGCTTGGATAGCTTTTTGTGTATCTGGACAGGAATGAATCACTTCTGGGAACTGCACTGACACAAATTCTAAAACTGGTAACAGCCATCTCAGCATCTCTTGTTGATGTACGGTCTCAGCTCCCCAGGTGTCACAGGCTTAGCAAGGGATTCCAGTGCCACGGCCTGGCTTGGAATCCTCACACTACCCAGAGACATCTCAGGATCCTGCAGAGCCACTGGATCCCAGAAGGTGCAAGCAGCTACAATATTTTAGATTGTGAAGGCTTTATGTTCCTTTCTCAGCTCCAGTCCTCAGCCTGGTCTTCAATGTCAAGCTTTGGGGAAAGCAGTGGCTGTTCTTTTAACACATCACCTCTTCAAATTCATGGAGCCTGTGCTTTGGGAGCTATCTGCCACAAGTGGACTGATTGCCCAGAAATCAAAATTAACACTGTCCCTCACTAGAGGAGGAAAACGAGTTGTTCCACAGATCACCCTGCATAGAAAACCCAACCTTTTAAGAGAGTTAACAGTTAACTGAGGAACTGGTCTGCTCCAAAGAGAGATCAGGTGATAGAAATAATGCTTTTGGTGATATGACCTATCTCCTGGGCAGTACACTTGGTCATTTGGGGAGGACTGAAGGCCCCACACTGCATCAGCTGCTTGGCTTGCTGACCCCCTTCCTAGAATACAGAAAGGTGCTGAAGATCTCAAGGAGGTGACTATTCAGGTTTGCCATTACTCTGCCTGATAAGGTGCAAAGAGCCTTCACATCAGACATGAGTAAGAGAAAGAACTACTTTTTGCTTCACTTTCTTTCCTCATTTGCTTTTCGTCGGGTGACATGTACCAAACAACACGTATGAACTATAGAACCTCATTTAAAAGGCAAGAACATCACTGAATTATAGTAGAAATTTTATGAACCTCTCTTTAAATCTGTAATTCATCATGCTGATAATTTGTGTTTAACATATATATGGTTTTATTCTGAATTGTCACACATCTTGGTGCATTACACATTTTTTTGAATGAACAGAAGTCCTAAGCTAAAAACCATGCAGAGAACGCAGAAGACTCCAAAGACAACAACAACCTACAATGAGAAGGGAAGTCTGTCATCCCTTGACACAAAAACATGCAGCATGAGACACAGCACAATGCAGTCTTGTTGATTTGGTAACGGGAAGAACAAAAAAAAATTACTTACAGGAGGGAGAGGGTCAAATAAGCTACTCTTTCAACTCTTATACCAGACAATTTAGAGACACAGCATCACAATTCTGGAAACACAGACTGAAGTCCATCTAACTCAGATGTTTAACTGGAATAGATGACCTTTTCTGGACTTTATTCTTCTGTTACTTGTTATCATGAACTGTCTGACTGACTGAAAACAGTGAGAAGTGTGGAAAGCAAGTAACTGAATATGAAAGGCTAAGGTGGGTCCTGATAGGGAACAAAAATGCAGGTTGTTTGAAGCTTACAAAATTTTTGATGGTTTTGATGAGTTTACTCACAACTCTAAGATCCAAGGTATCTTGAAAAGTATGGGACCTTTGTTTAAACCATATGTAATTAGATGTAATTAAGTCAGATCCATGTTGAAAAATACAATTTTTTGACCACTCCAGCAGCCCAAAAAATGGTAGGAATGATGTTCAAGTGAAGGGAAGAAAATCCCCTTGGCAAAAGGGGTCCTAGGAGGGCACATTTCTGAACACAGCCAAAGTGATCTTGGGTCAGTAACAATTACACATCACTGCAGCAGTCTGGAATCACCACAGGATCTGGGAACAGAAGGGCAGGCTTAAAGCTCCCACAAGCCACTCCAACAAGGCTGTGCCACAAATGTGCTCAAGCCCTAGTTTAGGATCTGCAGGTTCTAAACACTGAAGCAGGTACATAAACACTATGTGGAAAATTCACATTATTAAAAAAAATAGATCATTTACATCAGGCATTCTCCTCAAAATACACCACAGCTCTATACTACAAGTGCAAAAAGAACAGAGAATTTCAACACAGAAGACAGTTACCCATGGGCTTACAGTGCACCATACAGGACAATGTTCCTTCCACACATACCCTCAGTTTGTGCCACCCCTCCTTCTTTTGGGCTCCATGAGGTACTTAAGGAGTCATAAACTCTCTTGCAGTTGTTATTAATTTCTGCAGCATTTTTTTTGTGACAAAGCAGTGGAAATGCTTTAAATTGCATCCCACTTCTAATGGCCCAACTGGCTTTTTAAAGCCTCTGAGCTGTCACAACAGGAGTCTGATGAACAGAGAAGGTCTCTCTCTGGCCACAGACCACAGGCTGCCCCATGAGATATTTTTCCTCTGAGAAATACAGAGTTAATAGCAAGCAATAACAAAGCTCTACTGCTGCTTCCTCCTATTTCTCCAAGTGATATAAAACCAAGAGCACAATTATATCCTGTTTCTTTTCTATGAGAAAAGAGAGCAAATGCAATTATATTGGAATTAACCCAGACAAGAGGAAACCTGATCTACCAGAAGTACATGTTTCACAACAGGACTACAAAGCCAAACACTTCCCAGATACCATTAATTGTATCTAAGAGACATGTAGCCAGAGCAACTGAAAGCAATGGAAATTTTTAAGGAAGGAAAGTGAATTCATATTTATATGGGATCTGTTTAAACACGTATATATACCTGACAAATAACTTTGTTGACAACTTCATTGTTGAACTTTTTATAGACACAGATTTGAGTAAAGGTATCAAATTCACACATAAAAGGTTTCTTATGAAGACCAAAGGATCAAAATCAGCGGTTCTGAACTACATTAATGAAAAATCTGTCAGAAAATTCATCAGAAGTAGAGCTACCACAGGAACAGGCTTAATCCGTTTGTCCATTCAAAGGTGCAAAGGTGTTGCATGCCGAGAGGGAAGAAAGCATTGATGCAGCAGGAAGCAACTGACAAGGCTCGTAAACTGTATATGTCAGGAGGAAAATAATTCCACTAAAAACAAACAAAGAAAGAAACAAACCAAAACAAACATTCTCCTACTAAACCTTGCACACTCACCTGCAGGTATAACTAAAAACTGATGCATTTTGCCCAAAGTGACACAGGTAACATCAAGATTACTTTCACCCCTTTTCCCTCAATCTCATCCTCAAAATCCTCTGGGTCCACAAAAGGGCAGCTGGGGGATATAATCCCATCATGGTTTATACTGGTGAAATTAATTCCTCAGCCCCAGAATAAATCCTTCAGCTATTCTGCAGGAAGGGTACAGCTTTAGCTCATGTTTTATGACTGAGATCAGGGGATGTCAAATGGTTTGCCCAGAGTCAGAAGGGACCCTAGAGCTCAGTCTGGATGGAAGTGTGGGAACCACTGGCTGTCTGTTACTGCTTCTACCCATGACATCATGCTGCCTCCTTGGTGCCTGTAACCAAGTTTTAGCTACCAGCTGTTCTTCGAGGAATTCTCATGGCAAAATAGGAGTAAAATATTTTACCAGCCAGGAAAGACTGAGTGTTGAGTCCCTATGTCAAGTCCCATGGGGCAAGAGGAACAGAAAACCAGTAATGCCAACAAGAATCAAGCATCTTCATTCTGTAATCAAATATAACCACGCATGCCACAGTGCATGCAAACCACAGATGTCAAAGTAGAAATGTTGATGACCTAAGGCACATTTTACACCCAATGTCTAAAGATAAAACCCTAGGAAGATAGCCAAACCGCCTTTTTCTCATTTAAACTGCAGTTCAAAACAGTTTTGCTATTTCTTTTGCAAATGAGGATGACCTCAGAATTTAAATTTCACTCTAAAAGCAGCACTGTAAATCGCAGGGCACTAATAGAAAAGATCCATGCACACACGTGTCCTGAGTCACCCTCAGCTTTGCTCTGCAGGCATGGCTGTAATGACAATATAATCACTCATAAGCACTAACCACTTACTGCCACAGATAAGGCAGAGGAAACAAACACTCCTTTTTTGTTTAATCAGCAAAATGTTGGCCTAGATGTGTTAATCTTGTGTTTAATTCCAAAACAATTTCCCTGCAAAATATGCCTGGATTGTATTATTGGATATGTTACAAGACAATTGGTATTTAGCCCTTCCACAAGCTTGTTTAAGCACGCAAACAGTGCTGTGAATTTTCAATGGAATCAACAGCTCTGCTGCTCACATCCTCCTCCAAGACCAGATCCTGTCTGGGGCTTGCTCCACAGTGCACATCCATACTTACGCCCTGAGCACCATCTCAGACTCCAAGGAATTCAGGTTCGCCACTTCTCCATGGCTTGAGGTCTCCAGATTTCCAAACCTGAAAAAGGAGATCGATGTTTAGAAGAAACTCCAGTGAATAAAAGCAAAATCCCAAATAGCATCATTCATATACAATTACCACAAACAACTACAAAGCTCTTCCAGCTCAAACTACACAGAATCTTAAGAGGTGGGCAGAATTAAGGACCTTGAAGATTATTCCATTTAGGAGGGAAAAATCCTAAAGAAACAACCAGTATCTTCCAACCAAATTTGTTAATTTATATGAAGCAGCCTGGACACAGGAGGAACCAACCATAACAGTGTCTTTGCTCACAGCTCCAAGACCCTTCTGTCTGTTTTCTCTCCATCTTTCCCAGGGCAATATTCCAGTCTGCAACAAGACTGTAACATAACCATCTTCTTCAGAACAGCTTCTGTGTCTCTAGCACCTGCCATTCCTAACAGCTCCAAGTGTTATTTCAAGATTTCCTAGGTGACAAGTGCTCACTTTGTGCCCAAATTCCTGGTATCAGTGAGAAAAGCCCACAATGCTGTGAAAACACCACCGGGAAAGAGGGAACCGTGGGCACAATTCCAACAGTGCCAAAGGGAAATCTCTTACCTACAAGGCACAACCCTGTGCCTTGCAGGCAGGATCATGCACTTCATTTTCAGCAGGACTGCCTATTGTTTCAGATATACAGCTCCATAATTATCCATGAAGAATTCCATGGCTCCTTACAGGCAGATTTAATGAAGGTGAACAATTACTCACTGTCCAGAACAAGACAATGTGATTTTATCCATTTAGGTTTATACAACTCAATAAATCTGAAGAGTTAAAACAAGTGCATCCTTTAAGTGCTTGTGCTACAACCTGGTAACATCAGAGAGAACATGGTGAGCTCTTTCTGTCCCAAAGGCTCATGTCAGAACTGTCACAAACTCATCCAAAAACATTTCAATGGGTGGAAGTGGTGGTAGTTTTATGCTCCTCTCAAGCACTGGTCTAAGGCTTCGTATATAAGAATCACAGACCTGTTGTTAAAGGGAGAGGATCTCACTCCCCACTGCCATCTGCTCTGTAAGATGCCTAAAACACAGCCAGTAGACAAAAGGCACTTTCCCCTGCTAGGGAATTTTTTTAAAATAAAAATTAAATTTTCATATTCAGTTTTCAAAACGAATTTTTTGAGAAAAATGTACTGAGATGAGTCCCCAATGTCACTGTCCTACTAGTCCGTGAAATATTAAATATGTCTTTGCAGAACATTAGGCACTTGTGTTTAAATCCCACTAGAGACACAAGCTGAGTTTCACAGGAGAAATCCGTAGGATGGCAATAAAGAGCAGGCAGTTTTCTGTGCAAAACTGGAGAAGGATATAACGCTTCCTTATGTTGCCAGATGTAAATCTCTGCTTATCTCTCCTCTCTCCATGAACAAACAGGTCATTAAATACGGGTTAGGAGGAGTTAACAACACAACTGATGTAAAGAACAGCCTTTCTGCAGCCTTCCAGCACTCTGTTCTCACCAGCTGCCAAACAAAGAGTCTTTCACTGCCCAGCCTTGTAGGAATGCTTTGCATACAAAAAGAGACACGAGAAACAAAAGATCCTGTAGCCCACAGAACTTTTCAGCCTTGCTTGGCATTTGGGAAGTTACAGACTGCACTCAAAGGGACTAAGCAAATGAGACCAGAATGTAATGGGTAATACTGAATGTTTAAATACTAGAAAATAGTGGAAAATGCATCCCTGCATCTCTGTTAAGAGGGAAGGAGGAAAATACTCCGAATAACTCAGAAATAATAAGGAAAGGTGTCTCTGCAACGTCCCCAAACAAAGCCTTAAACAAGACTGTAAGCATTAAAACAAGCAATGTGGAAGGCCAGATCCTCAGGAAAAATAAGGTGGTTTAAATCCTACACACATGGAGTCATGGAAGTGAAATCACTTCTCTAGCTGAGTAGACAAGCCACCTGATATAAAGGAAAAAGAAATAATAGATGCTACAGGAATAGCAGTGAGTCAAACACCACAAAGCTGCTGTCCCAAAACGTGTGGTTCTGCTACTGCAGGAGCTGTCCTCAACGCTCCCCCTCCACCTCCTCTGTCCTCTCCATCTACCCTCCAGCAAACCATCCTCCTGCAAAAGGAATGAATGGGAAACATCAATCTTACTTGGTTTTCACTGTCATTACTCAGCTCCAACTCTCCCACCAAACAATCTCAATTCCCTCCTCTGTAAACTGCTCCAGACAGGGACCGGTTGCTACTTTCTCTGTGCCTGTGCCAAGCACAGCACAGCTCCACTTCTGAGGAACATGGTTATCAAGGCAAAATACATTATGGAAGAGAGGAATTCAGCCTCCTTCTAACCTCATCTGGATAGCTAACCAACTCTGGCTTCCATCACACTTTGGAATACCCCTCTGGGAATACCAAAGGCACCACTGTACCCCCACATCCAGGGCCAGGAGGAGTCACTCTGCTTCCCTCCAGGAACTTCCATGTAAGGCTTCCACATCAAAATGCCATCAGGATCTTTTTCTTTTAACTCTCCCTGCCCACTTGAACCAAACAACTAGAAAATATCAGAACATACAGTGTTAAAAGCTTGGCAGATTTCCAAAGCTGTCTGCTGCACTGAGATGCCAAACTCCCATGAATGCTAAAGGGATGTGGATGTTCAATTACTCCTAAATAGCTTTAGAAACACAAGTCCTCCCACTCACTTCTCAACATACCAGCCTATGCTCAAGATTTTGTCTAGTGACTTCTAATCTAGCTTAAAATAAAACCATTATAAACTGAATCTGTCTAAAAAATTAATGGGGCTTCTGTCTCAAATTTAATCAAAAGCAAAAGGGTAAAGTCCTGGAGGAAAAAAAATCTAAAAATGCAACAACCAGATTTCTAAAATTGTTTCTAAAATGAAAGTTTCTCTTAAGCACAGCATTAGCTTTTTTATTTGCTTCCCTGACTCAGGGAAGAGCACCTCACCTGCTTTTGGACACCATAAATGCTTCCTGCCCCAAAATCAGTCAGCAGTGCACTGCTTGGACAGGATACTCTTCAGATATCATCCAGTGACCAACAGGTTTCCCCACACACTTAGGGCACAGCATATGCACATTTCCCAGGACATTTTCCCAAGAGTCCCAGGACTTTTTGTGTAAGCTGGATTTGTGTAAGTCTAACACATTCATCAGACAATTCTGCAGCACTGTATCCACAGCAAATCCAGCATAAACTGAATGCACTGGGCTTGAGGGTGATCCAGCTTCCACAAATACATTGTGCAGGAAGTTTTTCAGTATGTCCCGACAAAATAAAATATCCTGCAAATGATGTGGATGCTGTTCCTTGCTCCTCTCTCCCAAGGAGCTGCTCACCTGTAAAAAGCTGCAAGGGCCTTTTTTGATCTGGTCATATCACTGTTCTCCCTTGGACCAAACAAGAGCTCAGCACTTCTAATCGTTCCCTTACCCCACAACTCTGCTATATCCCCAAGAATAAGAGACAGGGCTCAAGCTCTTCAGGGGAAACTAAAACTGACAACAAATGCCAAAACTGTGCTGCCTTTTTGCCTTCTTTTTTTAAGAGATTGCCTTTTTCATTATTACTTCAGTGGCACACAAAACAAAACACAAGTTATGCACTGACACCCACTTTAGTCTCTGTACCCTGATGATTAACAAGAATCACTAAAAATAAAGTTGCAAAAATGCAGGCTCTGGGCTACTTACTCTCAACTAATCTAGAAATTTAAACCAAGCTGGTTAAGACCAATTACTATCCATCTTTTTTTCAATTTTTTCCTTATAACATCTGCTTTTCTTCACAACTCCATATTCCTCAGCTACATGTAAATCACTCCAACTTTTATATCTTAAGTTTAATCTATATGTTCTCCCAAGCCATAGAATTCTAGATTATCCGTGATATACAGAAAGCCAAGAGAAACATCACATCCATGGATTCTTAAGCACTACACGCCTATGACTTGTGAGAAGGGAAGGAAGTGGTAATCTCCTAGGATCTCCTGTGGATGCTGTCATGTATTAAAAAGTGCTGGGGATGATGCTGACAAGATCAGGGAGCCTCTGAAGGGGGTATTGAAACTTGCTAGGAGAGGCAGACAAGCCAGCAAAATCAAAACTGGGCTCAGAAAAGACTCAAGTTCTGTTCTATGGAGACAGTTCTCCTGGGCTTTCCTGCCCTTTCCAGACATTTTCACCTCTTTAAATCAGTGTGAGAGGAGGAAGGCAGGGCGAACTTCCTTAGAGCCTCAATGTTTTTATATTCTTGTACATACCCACTGTCAATTTTTATCATTTCTCACATTCAGAACCAGAATTGGGATGGACTGAGAGATAAAGCACAGAACAGTCATGTAACTGTAACCAAGTCTGCTCTCCGGGATGGCTGCTCTTTTCCCAGCTGACTGCTTACCTGACTGTCAGGTTATTATTATTATCTTTACTAATTGAGCCAGACAGCATTCCTACAAAACAGCCAGGATTATCCTTTTCAGATAGAAAAGCACAGATAATTTATCCATGCCTTGTTCCTTATCTACCTAGTGGGAGAGCCAAAATTAAATCCTAGGAGTTCTCATGCCACTTCTCTGCTCTAATTACTTCATGCCAGAGCAACCATTTCTGTGAATCACAGATTCTGAAAGTGCAACAAATATGACTCCCAAAACAAGAGCACCCCTGACCCAGCTGTGTCTGTTAGAATTTAGTGTGAGAAACTAATGCTGCATGTTCCAAGCACTTATGCAGACACAGCAGCCATGATTTAACAGTCTGACCATAAAAGCTATTCCTACAACATTTAGCAGTTCTTGGGCTGTCTGCAAAAATTCACGGCTGCATATTCATGTGACGTAATAGAACGGGAGAGCAAATTCTTTCTTGCGTTTGTACAATCCCTGTTCCAAATCAGCAGCCCCCAAACAGAAGAGCTAGGTCTGAAATACTGGTATCCAACAAAATTTTGGAATCTATTCTAGGTATGACTTTGCAGCTCATGCATTCTGTTGGGTTTTTTGGAGGAAACTTGTATTAATTTTGCTATGTTGCTCCAAGCGGGTTCTTTAGCAGCCAGACATGGCACACTTTCCTTATCCATGCTTTGATGAGTGTTGAGATGTGAGCAGCAATGCATTTATTTTATGTTTATGCTGAAATTCTGGATTTTGCAGTATTCTTGACAACAGGTTATTAAATCCATGCCCACTAGAAGCAAGGGAAGAAGTTCCTGACACCTTTCCCTTCTTGTGTAAATGATGGGTCCATTTCTACTGCACAGCAGTGGCTCTTACCTGTCCAGAAGAAGTTCCAGCACTGCCCTGGGAGAAGCAAAGGCCCTGTATGTTGCAAGGAAGATGCTGATGTAAGAAAAATCCGCATCTCCAAAAGCTGTGAGAAGGTTCTCCACCAATTTCTCCAAAGTTCCAGCTTTTATAGCCCTGATCTTGGATGTTTCATACTGTCTGACAGTGTGCTCTGGGGGTAACTGGTCTCCTTCACCCTACAAAAGGAAAGAAAAATAAAGCACAAAAATCAGGCAGGAGACAGATCCCTGACGAAGATTAAATCCTATCTTTGCACAGGAATTGGCCATCACCAGTTACTAAATAATTTTGTCAATTTTTGGTGCTCTCCAAGCACCAAACGCTGTATCAAATAATGAAGTTTTTAAATAACTTTATTTTAAAACATTTCTCTAACGTGCTCAAAAAAGCATTTTACAGTGCAACTACTATCAAGTTAAGTCATGATTCCACCATATATTATGAATTAAAAGACAATCCATTATCCCACAATGAGTGATATTACTGAAGGGAAAAAAAGTGATAATTCAGTGTTTCATTTAACTTCTGAATAAACATGAAAACTGAGCATAACTTAAGCACTGGCACCTGTGATTCCCTTGCTGAAAATACTAACTTTGGGGTGTCACACAGGACCCAAGGTCAGAACATAACTGGTGCAAAAACATTTCAAGCTACTTTTGCAAGGAGGGTGTCAAACTCATCTTGCAAACAAGGCATTCTAACATTCCAATTTTCTGTTAGAGTTTCCACTTGGAACAATATTTGCCCATAAATCTAGGATTTGGGATTGTGTGTGGGTATGTTTTCTAAACACCATTTGTTTTAAATGCTTACAGCTTGCTTTGAGTCTGAAAGAACATTTCCTTAAATTGTGCCATTATTTAGATGGCAGTTCAGGAAAGTGTTTTTGTGACTGGTTTATATCATATTTGGTAAAGTATGTGGGATAAAAAATGGGATTATAAATGAAAAACGTCCAATATTTACTCAAATACCTTGACCCTGAGGGAATGAAGAGAGCATGTTAATGACAGTCACTACCAACCCTGGCTCAGGATACTGACCAAACACAAAGGAAAAAAAAAATCATCTATTAATAAGATAATTAAAGAGAGATATCCCACCCACTTCCTATTTACATCACTACCCTCCACTGCTTTGGAATTGTTTCTAATAGACATCCTTTCCAGTTTTAAACAATATAGATGTCTTTAACATCATTCTAAAGTTCTGTCTCTAGTATTATTTACAAAGCTCTGCTATCTCATTTCCCAGATTAATGAGATCCAACAAACCCCTGCTGCAACATTAAAATACACCATTACTGTCTGTATTTAAAAAAACAAACAAACAAAAAAACAGACTCACAGGGAAATATTTTGCTACATTTTGTTCTATGGATCTTACGGCTTTTCAAAAGGTGTATAATTTGTAATATATCTGACTTAAAGGTGTATCTGGAAATATATTAATTATAAAAATGAACTAATGACACTGTCATTACAGAAACATTATTAATGGGATATGCTGTTACCACTATGTTACTCTCTTACATTCAGATTTCCCTTAAGCAAAACCTGGTTGCACATAAAAAAATTTGCAATTTTCTTGCTAACTCTTTATCTTACAATTACGATACACTTTTGAAAATAACTAGTTACACAATACAACCACTTGCAGACAGGGAAGAAAGTCTGCACCACTGTATTTAACTCTTAATTTTTGATCCAGCAGATTACCCCACTCACAGTGTAATGGGCGTATTTCCTTAGGGCACATAAAACCCTCTCATTCTCTCATGTGAATATATTCAAAACAAGGGCAGAATCTGCTTCAAAGACTGATACAAGTACAAAATTTTCCATTAATTGCAACATTACAACTTCCCCAAGACATCATGTTGGGAAAATATTAAAAAGAAACATCTCCCCAAAAAATCCCACCAAAGCAAAACAAAACCAACCCAGTTTCTGAAAAACCTAGAACTTTGTCAGCAAAATATCAAACTGTTAGAAATCATTGTGAGAGTTTTGGGATTGCTTGTATTTGTATTATTTCAGCAATTCTGCCTGTAAAAGGAAAAGGGACTTGGCAGACAAGCTCAATAACAGTCTTTGAGAATAAGACCTTGTGGGCTGAGTTTCATGCTAACAGGAAACTGCTCAGTCTGGATTTAATCAAGAGGGCATCTCTTCACTGACACAACCAGGCTACCCAAAGGCAAAGGAGTTTTCTTGTTTGCTTTAGAGCTTTCTGCTCAGAGGAACACTCTACTCACTGCCATGAAAAAACGCTCCTAAAGCTCTTTGCAATTTTTGACAGGGGTGCAGGGTGACCACTGTTAGTGGCACCAACAAATGACACCAGTTTTGCACCATTTTGTGCATCTAAAGAACAAAAAAAAGCTCTCTAGCTCCTCTTTGTCTCCTTCAGCACCGTCTCTAGCAGTCTAACAGAGACCTCAATACTTCAGGGCTTTGGTAACATTTTCTTGGTCCTATAAAACAAATAGATATGGCATTTTATAGTCTGATTTATGTCTTTTAAAATCTCACTTCGATTTTTCAGGCAACAGATTATAACCTTGATACTCTGCAAGTGTAAGTGATGAGCAAGTAGCTTCCTACAAGATAGACAGCGTCTTTCAAAAGCAAATGTAGAAAGATTAAACGGAGATATAACCTTGCAAATCCTTATTTTCTGAGGCTGTGTGTGTACTAATGTAGTGTAATTCCAACAACCTTGGCAATGCTGTACCTTTGGAGGGGCCCACTGTCTTTAAAGTGATCATCTTACAGCTCTACAGCACAAAACATTACCTACATACACAGTTCTTACTGAAACAGGAGAGCTCCGTGCAGACCAAAACACATCCAGGCTGAAAAGCTTCCTCCAAACACTACCTGTTAAGCTCCAGTGGGAATATAAATTAACCATAAACACCACCATTGCCTAAATCAGTGCTACAGCCTAGCAAGAGGGATTAGAGACTCAAGGTAAAAAGGAAAGTTAAAACTCTGAGCAGTACAGAACCAGGCTGCTACCCAAACAGCCATACAGAACTGTAGTCATTGTTTTAGAAATATCACTGGAAACAATTGCTTTCACCCAAAAAAACCCACTGCTCTGCAGGTTTTTTCCAATGCAAATATTATCTGTTGAGATTCTGGAAGTGAGAACCGTGGATGAAATCAATCTAATTGTTTTTCATTATGCAGACTGGAAATAATACTAAAACAACTGGGATGAACAATAAGAAAAGGAGATAGCAAATATTCTTCAAGCTCAGACATTTGAAACATTACCACTCCACTAAAGATTTGTTTTATTCAGAAATTCTGCAGTTATTTTTAGGAGAATCTAACATTTTAAATGCATTTTTACCAATTTTGACAGATTTTTAAATGCTTTTCACTTTCCTTGAAACTTACAGCTTTTCCAGATGGAGAGTTTTCCACTCCGTTTTTATTAACTTACTGGACAGGCACCCTATGCTGGGAAAAAAGTGCCTGAAGTGCAGTAACACGTATATTAACTCAAAATAAAGCATTCTAATCAGGATTATCACTGTTTGTCTAAATACAAGTCTGCTTTAACCTTCTGAAAGTAGGAGTTAGATGCTCTTTGTGACTTCAACCTTACTTTTTTCACATTGCTTCCTTACACACAGGTTCTTCAAAACGTATCTTTAATATCTAGACTCATCCTTGGGGAAAATAAAAAAATAGGGGGAAAAAAATCATATCACGGAACAATCAAACTCAAAAAGCTCCAGAAATACAAGCATCCATAATGTCAGTCTAAGGACTCCATTGGAGGACTCTAATGGAGTCAGTTTAAGAGAAGAAAAATCTAAAATATCTTTAACATGCAGACACACATCATTAAAGAAAACAGCAAGACAGATGAAATTTAGTTGTCTTAGTCAAGTATTTTGGTAAAGAACAACTGCAAAGACAGTAACAATTTTTCTGACAAAGCATTTCTTTCCAGCACAGGCCCTGATGGAGTTTATAGCTGAGGGGACGGAAGCCGGATCATGCCGGGGGGTGCAGGACAGACAGACAGACAGCCAGACCCACAGTAGCTGACATTCATGTGCGCTGAATGACTCCCAATTCCACCACACGACCTTTGAACAAAAAAAAACCCTCTAAAAAGTGCCGATTTTGCCCCAACAATGCCACACAGCAGCGCCCGGGCTAATCTTATCAGGCAGTGTCACAAGTATGCCGAGCGGTTTCGGGCCAGGCCGCTCCGTGCCGCCCTCAGCGCTGTGGGCCCCGCTGCCGGCACAGCAAACGGCCGGCAGGGGAAAACTGCGCATCTGGAAAAGAATTTCCAGCCTTGGAAAGCCTGCCTGGCACTGCAGGGCCTGGGTGGCCAGCGCTGGATGTCCCGCACACAAAGGCAGATGCTTTTATCCTACAGCGCGCTTGGAAATGAAATGAAATAAATCTACGCCAGAGCTCTCCACAGAACTCTCTCCACTTCGCTCTCATTTCCTCATTTTGGATACTGTTAAAAAACAAACAAACAAACAACAAAACCAAATTAAAAAAAAACCACAAACACAATAAAATAAAAAACATCACCCACACAACACCAGAACTCTGCATACTGACTGCACCAAACTCAGAAGCCTAAATAAGTTTATGAACTCTTTGCTAAGCTCCGAAAAGGAGGGGGATTCCTGGATTTCCAAAGCTCCACCCTTTTCCTTTCCTTTCTTGCCACATAAATAGCCATTCTTGGCAGCGACCCAGAGTTTCCAGGACCAATTAATTCCACGATCATGACACAAAAGGCATTCCTGTTTTCTCTCGGAGCTCACAGCCTGGCTGGTGTCTGTCCGAAGCGCTGGCAAACACTCACAGAAGCTGCGGGGCAGATTTAGAGAGGAAAAGAGAAAAGGAAAAAAAAAGCCTCTTACACAAATGCTGCTGCTCAGTTTGAACCTTTGCACTCGGACACTTGCAGCTACTTAAAGCCACTCTGGGGAAAATAAGAAACAAGAGGCATTCCATGGTGCTGAGCTGTGCATTCTCACACCTGGTGCGATGCAAATTTTGACTCATTTGGATATCGGTGAATTTTGTGGGACCAGCTCTACATGAATCAAAGCAAAAGTAAAGAAGCCTAATCACAAATCACCTCTCCCTCCCTGCATGCATCTAAAGAAGTTTTAGCAAGTGCATTACTAAACTGAATCTTCAAAGAGGTCTAGGTTAAACTGGCATTGTGCAGCTCTTACAAATGTTGGTGCTTATCCAGCCATGGGGACATAGAAATTCCTGCTCTGAATTTACCCACTCAGAAGCATCTGTGCAGCAAAGGAACATAGCCATATTATTCACAGAGAATCAAGCCATCCAGGAGGTTCACTGTGCAGCATTCAAGGTTTTTAAAGAAAAAAAAAAAAAAAAAACACCTGAACAGCTCCAGATCTCCATCTCTACCTTGTACGATTTATGCACTTACCCTCTCATCCCTTCCTACCTACAAATGCTCCCTGTCATCCTGCCTCTCACCTCTCTTGCTAGAAAGACTTTTAACAAAACCAGTACAAGACCTCTCAGTCTCTTCTCTTGTGTGATTTGGTGTCATCATGGAGTTAACTGAACCTGAATCATCAGATTATTGATGTTTCTTTTTTGTTTGTCATGTTTCACAGATCTGCAGTTCACCATAACACTGTTCCCTCTTAGGCATGCCAGGGATGTATTATTTTCATAACTTGTATTATTAAATATTCCTTGTGGTGGTTTTGATTGGACACTGAAAGTTAGCAAGTTCCTAATTTAAAACTGAAAAGCAAGAAAAAGAAACCAGTAAGTCAGGTAAGACTTAGTCATGTGCATCTCACATTGTTGGAGAAATAGCTGTCATCCAATGACATTTACTACAAACACTCTTATAATCCAGTAAATAAATATATCCCATACTACGTATCTTCCCAAAGCCCTTCTGTATTAGAAGAAAATTATTTGTAAAACTCAGTAGCCTCCTCTGTTCAGTGCCCAGAAACACCAAAATGTCCAATCCCCAAACCAAGCAGTAAGTAAATATTCGAAATAATAAACAGCTAAGTGAGCAGAGCACCAGGATGAAGGCAAGGAAATGGGTTTTAGTGCCCATTTTGGCAGTATAATCAGCTCGTTTTCTAAAGTATTTTGACTTCTGAAGCCAAAGGAAGTGTTACACTCTGTCTCCTTGAGAGAAGAGCTCTACAAAGTCTCCCAGGACTTACATAAAGCAAGCCAGTGATTAATTGTGAGAACTACCAGCAGCTTTTCCAGGTATGGATTACAGAAGGTCCCTGAGGAGGTAAAGGCAGCTGAGGCAGCTCCCCTGTGCCCCAGAAATAGTAATTACTGCTTCTGCTCACAGCCTTTATCTTAACTCCTCTTCCTCCTTTGCCCATGGCTTCCAGTCTGCCTTGGAAATCTGGATGTGCCAAAGCACCCAGGAACCATATTGGCATACTGGGAACCATAATGGAGAAGAGATGCTGAGCAAAGAAAACAAGTATAAAAGGTGGCAGGCAGCTCAAACCTTTCACTTGAGTCTGAAACAGCTTCTTGTGATTCTGGTTATAGATTACAGGGATAGGTACAGTGCACCTGCCATCTGATGAATACTGAGAGGTTCAACTTCATTGTGCAGCAAATTCTGTATTTATATACAATATTTCTAAGCTACCTTGATGTTAAAAATGACAACTCTATGCCTACCCTAAGAAATGCCAGAGGAAAGCTATTATTTAAATGTTGTTTGTGAAACAGTGGTCAGCAAAGCCCTTTGCCATGTTTCTTTCATGAAAAATGCTGAAATACACCATAATTTTTTTAAATAAATAGCAAGCATAGCAAAAAGAGGGGATGATTGATATTAGCACTAACACAGACAGATTTCATATGGTATCATGATTTTTGACTACCAACAGAATACTTGTCCTGTAACAAGTCACACTATTTTCTATATCCTTCCAGAAATGTAATTTAAATTAATTGTGGAGCTCATCATCACTTTCTGCTCAGTCAGTAGAAACAAAGAAGGTCCTGTATGAGGCAGCAGGCAACAGTGCTAAATTCAAAATGGATTTAAGGATGCCACAAGTAATAATTCTGTTGCATAATAGTAGCACAAATGCATATTACATAACCCCAAAATGCTTTTATTCATCCTAATTGTATTGTTGGCTCTCCTTTCACACTGAAAAGCTTGCTCAAGCAGTACACAGAAATTAAATTTATACTGAGTCATGAAATCAGTGTAAATTGCCACTGTATCCAGTATAAACAACAAGGTAAGAGAGATAAATTAGTAGTAGTATGAATTAAACATGTAGGTGTTTAATTAAGTAGGAAATTAAACACGTAGGTGAGGAGAGATGAAATGCCCTCTGACAGAGGAGAAAATACTTAGCAGAAGACTGATTCATATTTTAAAGTAAACTGAACTTGGAACAAGGTATTTTGGTGGAACAACAAATACCAAAAAAATGCTGTTACATGTCTCATAATAATTACTGTGAGCAATATCTAATGCCAATTTTTCTAAGCTTTTTGGAAGAAATAGGTCAGCAGTCAGTACCCATTTTTATGACCATAGCATGAAAACATACCTAAACTGTGTTATAAACTTCATTTCCATGGCTGTGCTTTTTACTATCCTTTGTTTTGAAACTAAGAGGCCTCTCCAGGGTGGAGTCTGAGTAAAAAAAGCTGTAATAGGAAGCTAATGTTTCCTAATATTAAGTGTTACCAGCTTGAATACTTATTTACGTGCTGAAAGAGTCCAAAAATATTAGCATTAGTCCAGGCCAAACTGCATTTTTACTATATTATCTAGACATCACAGGGATGAAGTATGGTATCTCCTGGTGTTCTCCTCCTGCACACAAACCCCCCTAGAGAGCAAGGGAGTGACTGTGTTTGGCTACACATGTGTCTGCGAGTGATGGCAACATCCCTGTCCCACTTGTACCGATATTTTCTCTAGGAGAAATTCTATATTTCACTGGACCAACAGAAGCGTGTGACAACTGAGCTACCACACACCTACACAAATTACTGCAGTCTCCTAACGACAGCACCAGTCATGAACCCTCCTCTTCTGCCCCAGCACAAACGGTGTGAGCTGGCCTGAACCCTCTGCACGGATCTGTGCTTTGGTTTAAGAATGCTGCATTGCACTCGGACTGAAATCCTTAGGCAATGGACGTAAACCAAAACACATAATTATGTGGAAGTATTGAGTCAGAATGCAAAGTAAGTATAGCTTACAATTAAGGGGGGGGGGGAAAGCCAGATAAATCAGAAGTTGTCCGCATTGGTTTGATTTTTCTTCTTTTTTGAGGGGGTTGTTGTTTAACTAGCCACCAGGAGTTAATAGCATACCTCTGCTCTTCCCTGTCCTGTTCTCCCTGACCACCTGATGTTTTCCTGAACAAAGTGCCTGTTTTTGCAGGAAGAATGCAAGCCTAATGCTTTAAGTAAGTGTGCAAGAGTTCATTCACATTTTCTCTACTCCAGGGAGCCAGGAGCCTGAGCACAGCCAGAATCAATCTGAAGCACTCCAAGGGAGGAATGCAAAGGCCTAAGATCTGCCTTCCAAGTGAAACACGGTCTTGTTACTCATGGGGCATTTCCAACAGCAGCACAATGGCTGCCATCTCCAATCCAAAACACCCGCCCTGCCCTAAAGGGCTTCTACTCTAAGAAACACAAAATGCATCAGAAGTACAGCCAGAGATTACTACAAACCAAGCAAACAAAAGCAGAGGTATATCTTCATAATAATTTTCTTGCTGTATCTGCATGGAATATTTAAACCAGGTTTCAAATGCACCTCAGGAGCATTTAGTTAATTAATCTCTTTTGCACTGAAGACAACAGCTAATCCAGATAGGCATACTGACTTGTTTGCATCCCAACACCAACACATCTCTGAAATGTTATGAATCTCATCTGACAAGTTCTATCCATAGGAATATTTTAAACAAATGAAGGACATTCTGCGTTCAATTCGAGTCAAAACAGAAACTCAATTTACTCAATACACGCAAGCTTGTGTGGGGCATAAACTATATTTAGGAAGGAATAAAACCCTAGCTACCTCTAATGTGATGGTCTATTTCTGCTTTAGGATTCATAGATACTAACAAGGAGCCAATGGGATCTGGCAGTCAGATGAGATCTACCACAAGTCTCCAGTTTGAAGCCCAAGGGCTATCTCAAAGCATTCTCTATTGTTCAATCATTCTGAGATCTTTCAATGGAAAATGCCACTTAATAATAAAAACATGTTTTACTTGCACAAGGAGCCCATGGAACTCCCCAGAAAGGAAGAAACAGCTACTGACTGGAAGAAAGGCTAAGTTTCCGTAGTGAGAAAGGCAGTACAAAACAGGTGAAGGGGTGGGAGGAGGAAAGAAAATAATCCTTTAAACTGCTTTCAGACCAAAAAAAGGTGGGAAGAATATAAGAGAAAAAATAGATGAAATACACTATAATAACAGGATTACTCCACAAAAGCATTTGAAATGCCTACACCTCCTTAGGGCCATTGTGGCCCAGGGGCAGCACTGGTTGCTGCTGTCACAGCCCTGTGTAGGACAGCCATGGAGGCGGCACAGAGCAAAAAGACAGAACTCCATCAGTCTGCAATCCAGCAGATCAAAAGTTTAGTGAATGTCACCATGCAAAGTGGCACAGAGCTTCACACCTGAGGTGCATCTGCCAAAATCTCATTTTGATTGCCAGAGCTGCTGAAGTTGAGCTACACTCTCATGTGCAACAGATGGCTTATGCAACTAAACTGAGATAAATGTGAGAGGCCAGAAAAAAAGTCTGCTGAAAGTCCTACCCTCAGAGGTCCCACTGTGGCACACAGATCTGAGAAAAGACCTGAAGGCTTACAGCAGGTAGAACATTACGTATTTCAGCACAATGCTTGGAAGTGACAACAAAAAGCAAACACAAGAAAGTCTGAGGAGCCCACATGTAGAGTATCATGTTCTGCTTCAAGCTGCCTCATTTTTAAAGCAGCTATTTTGAAACTGAATGGGGTAAAGCAAAGGGCAACCCACACAATCCCTACTTTTGTAGAGTCTAAAACTGCGCAGATGCAAACTTTTACTTTACACACATAAAAAAGAACAAGATCTGAACACCCTGAGTTCTCCTTAACCAGGAGGAGGTGGCAGGGCCGCTGGAAGACCAACCCACACCAAACTCCTGGACCATGTGGCAATATGGCCCTGACACCTCCTGGGCATTAAAGTCCTCAAGATTCTTTTGATAAGTACCTGTGTTCAATCTTATTCTCCTTCATTAAACATTTGCTGCAAACAAATTGAAACCAGAACTTTATAAACAGCCACACATAATCATTGTCATTTTAAACTAAACTAGAGGTTTTCCCTCCTCTAACAATGGCCAGATGCTATAGAGGAAGGTGAAATAACACCCATAACATTCAGAATAACAAGTCTAAAGGAAAAGGCTGTTCTCAGCTTCAGGACATGTTTGTTTTATCCCTAAATCACAAAAATTAATGTCCTGTGTTTTGAATCTCATGCATTTGCTCACATTATTTAAATGTTTGATCCTTTCTCAATCCTCATGGACTTGGACCTGATTACTTCTGCCAGCAGCAAGTCCCTTCAGGTTAATTACACACAATGTAAAATCACTAATTTCTTTCCCCTCTTGCTTTCAAAACCACTATGGAGGTAACATATCCCTTCTCCACTCACTGTTTTGAAGGCTTTTCCTATATCCTCCTATTCATTGCCAGAATGGAGCCTCAGTCCTATGAGCCTTGCCCATAAACCCCAGTTGCACCAACACACAAATATAACAGTCCTCACCTTTTTGGTGTCTCCAAATCCCTTTCCACCTGTGGATCCCTTTATAGTTCTCCTACCTTTGAGATGAGGGAACAAGCACCAGGAACTAGTGAGGAGTTACTGTCATCACCTTAACAGTATTTTCTAAGCTATATTTCACTACCCCGTTCCTTGCTGTAACTTAATACTTGAGCTTCCTTTCACAACCGCTGTTGCATGAGAGGCAAATGCTTCCACAGAACTCTGGACTCTCAGAAGTCCAGGTCTTCTCCCCAGCTGGTTTTAATTAATTCACTTCTGGTCCTAAATTGTTTCCATGTGCTGCTGTGCCTTGCTGCATGTGTCACATGTGAAGAAGATATCCATGTGATAACACTATGAAGCCATTAAATAAATATTACCATGCAGCTCTGACAGCTAATCCATCTCCCCCAACTTTTTTTAAAGGTTCAAACCCTTCAGCAGCCTCAAAACCCCAGCCTTTTTGAAGTCACACAGTCACAGAATCACTTTTTACCCATCTCTTTCCCACCTCCCCAATGAAAGTGGAATCTCCCAAACCCAGGCCCCAGCAATGAGGCTGAATTTTAATCCCCACCCAAATCCTATATTTGTGTTGTGTTGCATTACAACATCCAACATAGTCTGGAGAAAATCCGCAGCCATGCTTTGAAAGTTATTTGGGTGAAAGGTGCTGTAAGAATGCAAGACCATTGCCACTTCCTTGGATATGTTTCTGCTTTCCTTGCAGTCCCTAAATTGTCACTAATTGATTAGTAGGTGCTAAACTGAACTACAGTATTCAGGCATTAGCATGATTCAGTTTGGCCCAAGGTAAAAGGATTTCCATAAACAGTAAATGGATTTCCATGTCCAAAACATATAATTCCTCACTCTGGCTTTAAAGCTATTTAAATAATAATAAAAAAAATTTAAATAAATAAATAAACCGAAACACACATCCTCATACATCAATAAAATTCTTATTTCATAAGGTGTAAAAACTTAACACAGACTTTATAGTTCAGCCCTACATGCTAGTGTACCACGCAGGAAGAATTACAAATCACTTCTGAAGAGCTTGTATGGCCACTGAACATAGTGCTTTTCGGGGTGAATCAAGGGTAAAAGTACTTTTGGGAGACTGCAGGAGCAAACCGTGACACCTTCCCAGAGACAACTGCTGGTGAGCTGCTCAATGCTTCAGTAATGACGTTCCAATTCCCTTCAGGAATCATCTTTTACAATCTCTGATACTACCTTAATGTGGTATTAACACTAAGACATCTCACACGTTTTACCCCTGCTTTACAAGACACTACACAGTAACTACTAAAGACAAGCAAGAGCAGGATCCACACCGAGTTAGCATTTATTTACCCCTGTTACACAAAATAACCCTCCAAGGAGTTTCTCCAAGGGGCTAAGCCATGATCTGGCTACTTTGTGCTGGCTTCTTCACACAGGTGCACCCCCTTACAGTGCTGGCTAAAGGAAATTATATATTTAAAAAACAGCAGTAGTAAAATATGCAAGTTCAAAGCATGCATTTACACACATTTTTAATTAGCTTTACCAAGGTTAAATTTAAATCCAAGTGTGACTAACGTACTTGAAACGCTTCGACCTGTTCCTTAAATGAAGGCATCAGAACCAAACAGTGAAACTAATGGTTTCTCCAGGGCTGTTCTCTGTACAACATCTCAGTCCAGTTCATGTGCTGCATCTCACAGGCCTTCTGATGACACATAGCCACATTCCTTGCCAGCTCTTCCTTAACCCAACAAGTGACCTAGATCTAGCATTCAGAAAGAAAGCGCCAGTTCCTTTGCAGAGCAAGCAAAATTTGGGGGTTATTCCTTTCACTTACTACTGAAAAAAGCAAGCAAGAAAACATTCAGTGATGTCAGCAGCAAGACCCTTAAGGCACTGGAATTTAGGGAGAACCTGTAGCATCCAAGTAGCAGAGTTTAAAAAAACAGTCATCCTGGCTGTCAGAGGAATTCCCAGGGAAAAGCAATTACAGCACAGGATGTCATTCTAATCCTGCATGTCACAGGTAAATTCCAAGGGCAAGTTTTGCCCATGAGCAGGCTGGCTGGGAGATATCCAAAATGCAGATACACCCAACCAGTGCAGCAAGAGAACAGTCTCTAGCAGCTTTACTCAAGAGGCTCCCTTAACTCTTGTTATTCCACTCAATACAAGAATCATTAGCAAGAGGTGCCCCTGTCCTCCAGGAAGGGAGGCTGCCCCTGTCTCTCCCTAGCTCCTCATGGCCATGCCAGGGTATCCCAGCCCTAACTCAGCCTTTGTAACACCACAGGATTAAAGCACTGCCACCCTGTCACACTTTGGCAGCTTGGAGTGGGAGGTTTTACACTCAACTGAGAGCATAACACTGTGCTACGAAGCCAGTCACCCTTCTAATTATGCATTTTGGATTTGGAACTGGGAAAGTAATGGACAGTAACCTTTCAGGCTTCCTTTTTAAACCTCTTAATAGGCTCAGTTTCCATTTTTGAGTGTCTGTTGCACACACAGCCTCTATTAACCAGCTGATGACTGTGTCCAAGACTGCTACTTAGGATATCCCTGGAGCCTAAACCAGGAAGCGAGGAGAAAAATATTCCATGAGAAGTCATTAATAAGGACTATGAATAGTACCATGGTACTATTACACCCACAACTGAAGGAAGGACAGGAGGAAAGAGCCTCCTCCAAACTAAAAGACAAGCTGAGTGAGATGCCAAAGCTTTCTTTTGGATAACTGTGTACATGTCTATAGGTAAAATCATTCAGCTCCCTCTGAATACATTACTTCGTGTGTGTCCAGCACCCAACAGGCATCTTCCCCCATGCAAGACCAATGTGAGCACACCCCTCCCTTTTTCCTTCTCCAAGATAGCTCCTCAGAGACTTTGGAGTGGACAGCAGCACAGATCAGTTTCCACAGGAAGCCTGTCAGCTCCTTGGGAGCTCCTTTTCTACTTCTGCCAAATATATGGCCAGAACTACACCCTGGCCTTGGTCTGGGCAGTCAGGACAGGCTAAGGGAACCTGATTAAAGAGTCTGCTTTAGCCAAATTGACCAACACATGCTCTAAAGCAAGAGAAAAAACAGCAAGCTGCAGCAAGGAGAGTAATCAGCCAAGCCCTTGCCTGCTGCTTCCACAGGAAACTACACTCGACCAGAACATCTGGGATCTAAGGGTAAGATGAAAAAGAAATCACAGAGCTGGCTCCAAAGGGTATGTGGGAGGGCAGGAGCAGGCTCAGAGAAAATGTGAGGTTTTGCTTCTTCCTAAATGTTGATGATTCCAGGCACCACTTAAATCTCAACCCATAGTTAGGAGGTCTGTGCTGGAAAGAGAGAAATCCAGACTAAAGCTTCTTTTCTGACATATTGATCAAGTCAGAGAGATAGTTGTGTCCCAGGTCCCAACTGGGATACAGATTAGTTAGCCACAAGTCTCTGCAATGTTCTTCTGTCTGAACTCTCCAGCATAAACTTCCTGCCAATGTATGTGACTGTGGAAGTGTTTAGAAGCCAAGCTTGTGGTCACATGCAGTTTTACGTGCAAGGCAACCACTATCACTAAATTAAAAATAAACAGAATTTTTTTAAATTTAATTTTTTTTTTAAAACACCACAACATTCCCAGAAAAGGTAATTATCAAATAATAGCAATGCTAAGAAAACACACAAATATTAAGTGATAGATTTCCTACTTTTCAGCTTTTCCCTCTTTTAGCATTTTAAGGAACTGAAAAGCACTCTTCTAACAGCACTTCATTGACAATTTTGGAAGAACATGTTCTGCTATACACCCAGCATTATAGTATTAAAGACACTTTAAGACAAGCTATATTTTGCATCCATCTCTGCCTGAAGAAACCCCAGAGACAGAAGTTCAGCTGTAGCCAAAAAGAGAAAGAAAAAAGTAAAAACCAAGTTTCTAAAATCTCCTCATGTATGTAGATGTGTAATCCATGCCTAATGAAGCCAGGCAGCCTGGCTATAAGTGAGCAGACTATTTATCTGTTATCTTGATATTTAAGAATCAAAGGAAGAGAAGTCCTTGTCATCCATCAGTAAAGCAAGAAACCTGATGGTGAGGATGGATTCTCAAAGCTCAGCAGTCATTTCAGGTGTGGAGAATCACCACTGAGGCTTGGGGAACTCCAGCTCCTGGCTGCATTTCCTGTGACCTGCCCCACTAAATATTCATACATTGCAGGTCTCTTCCTCACTCCTTCCCAGATGAAGGACTCTGATAGGAAAGACATTTGCAGATATTCAGAGCCCCTCCTGTCTAAGGGGCTCGTTCCTCACCATTCCCTCCTTTCCCGGGGCTGGACAGCGGTGGCCCATCCCTCCCTAACTCCTGGAAAGGGGAGATAAAGCACTCCAGCTGTTTAACAGGGGGCTTGACAATAGTCACTTCACAGCATTTAAAAACCTCGTTTGCTTTTATTTTAGTAATCTTGTCCTACACCCGCCTGCACCACACCCATGCCTCTATTCTTCCTGCACCACTCTTCCCGCTCCCCCAGTTCCCCCATAGTTCTCCACCCGCTGCTTTTCCCCTTCTCTTCCTTCGACTGTTCACTGTTTCCCATAGATCACCAGCTGGAGCTCACCTTTCCGTGCCATTCCATTGCACTGTCAGCATACTGCTCCTGGCCACAGAAATTCAGGTATTTAGGGGCTGATCTACTTTTACATCCACTGTTTGGCTGTTCTTACCTACTTCTAGCTACAGTATGGCTCAACTTGTTTCTGTTTCACTTCACGGGTCCCTGGCTGTCACTTCAAGATCAAAGCTCCCCCAAGAGCATTTGTCTCTTATGCTTTGGCGCCTTTTCTTTACAGATAATAGCACCACCCTCTTTGACATCCAGCCTCCTATGGGCTGCATTCACAACCTCAGAGGAAAGCTGAATCCCATTTTTTAGGCTCTTTCTGAAAATAAAGTTTTAAAATACAACATTCTCTTTCTAACCACATCATCTAACCTTGCTGCACTCCCAAACCTTCCCTTCCAGTTACCAATATGCCTTCTTCTCTAGCCTGACATAATGCCATTCAAACTGATGATGACTGCCCACCTCAAATCCTCCTCATCCCCTCTTCTGAGTATGTGCTATCCATATGTACAAATCTCTACTTCTCTATCCTTTTCTCTCACAAAGATGTCAGGCCATGTATCTCAGCTTCCATGGCTTTTGTAGCTTGTTCCTCTCTCTCTCTCTCTCCAGGATGCTGGAGACCTCTCAAAATCTATCCTGGAGAGACCAAAACCCACTTTATTAAAAAAAAAAAAGCATTCATGCTTTCTCTGGTTAAATCCATTGTGTTTGGGAGGGATTCTCTCTCAATATTTCTAGAAGGTACACATGACTTTCAAGACTTTGACACCAATTATCAGCTAAGACATATGTACAGACAATCCTGTTTAAATACCATGTCTGCACAGTCTTTTAAGTCAAAACAGTGACTTAGTGCAGCATCTCTCACAATACTGAGCTCCCACTAGAGCTTTTAATATTCCCTAATACACTAGTGCTTAAAGTCTTAAGCTTCACTAAATATTTAGTGACTAAGTATGTGGTGACAAAAGCAGTGGCTATTATTGGCATCCTTTGATGTCTAATATTAAATTTAAAGCTAAGAAATTCAGTGATTAACCAAAAGCTTCACACTTCTGAAAGTTTCAGAACTGCTGATGCCTGCTTAAGTTGCAGCCTATTTCTCTTCCTTTTGTTAGTTGTAGAAGTTTGAAACACAAGAAAGACATTTCTGTATTTCAGTAGGCAAGTGTTTATGGTGCTTTAGTTGGAATCTTATGATTGGCCTTTAAACAATCCATTCTCTCATTACAGGGCAAACCATTTAGTGACCCTGGATGGGTTCTTAGGATGGAGAATTTTAAGGAAGGTTTATTAGCCTTGACCTGCCACAACACACCAGGAGAAGCTCAGTGCCTCAGAAGGGGTCATATTGGTAAGTGGACTTTTACAGGACACAAACTGACACTGAGAAAAAGTTTTTAAAAAAGTAAATCCAGGCATGCATATGATCAATAAGAGTTACTATGTTTGTTACTGTGAAGGCTCAATACTTGCTGATGTACAAATAGGTTGTTGACCTTGAGTCTTCAACCCAAGCCTGACTTAGAAAACCATCAAAAAAATTAAGACCAACATTGCTAAATCCAACATCTTTTCAATTTAGTGCTAATGAGTTTCAAAGCATAGAAAAAAAATCATAAACTCTTATAAACTCCAGATTAAAAAAAAAAATAGAAGTCACCTGATGACTGATGACAGTTCTAAAAGAGACAATCTGGCTTTTCAAAGCCAAATTGCTGGGGGCAGGGATGACTCTTCATAAATAATGCCCTGGGTAAGAGGCTATTTATTGATTTCAGGACCACAAAAAAAGCCATTAATAAAACAAGATCACAAGAAGAGCTTAAAATACTTTATGTTCTGAAAAGCTTAGGGGAAACAAACAGCCCATATGTTCCAAAATATTTTTAAATCATATAGGTAATATTTGGTTTTTTTGCTCATGAAAGAGGCCGGACTGGAAGCCAAAGTCACAGATTTATGCTCGGAACAGGTGTGGATTTCTGACACATTGTCTCCCTCCCCACAGACATTCCAACCTGAAAAAACCAACAACAGCCACAGGAACCTGACAGTCACTGCCCTGACCTTGCAGTCCCTGGTTCTCCTATTGGGATGGGCAGCATCAGCTGTGGGGACAACAACAAGAAAATACATGTTCCTTTCCTTTGAGAACAGGACCAAGGTCTGGCAAACTCCTCCTATTACAAGGAACAACACAGCCCAAGCAGGAAAAAAATTCTATTTTTCTAAACTATGTTTATGGGACAGACATGTTCAAAATGATCTTCACCTCTTACACAAAACCAGCTGGGAAAGTTGCAGGAGCTCAAACATACTTGGTTGTACTTTTCCTGGTAAAAACAGGAGGTAGAAATGGGAAATCTGCCACTCGAAGCAGATTTCAAATTATCTGTTCTGATTAGAACTCTGTGTACTTCTTGGAAATATGGGAAGGGGAGACTCTAAGCACTATCTGTATGCAGGACAGAATTCGCTTATTTTTCCAGACTCTTGTTTCAGCTCTGCTGTATTGCTTCATGTCACAGGAGCTTCACAAGAAAATGACTGGACATAAATCTCAGGGCAGTTTTAAAAGCCTTTAAAATACCAACATGGATACTACATCAAGCCAACTTCTTATATTACTGCCTTAGTTCCCAAAGAAAAAAAAATAAACATAACAAAATACTATGAAAGTTATAGGCATCTCCTGCAGACCTAGCCCCATCTGCCACAGCTGCACTGCTTCCAATGAAGTGAGGACATTTTTTATCAACTGAGGACTTGGCCTGATAAAGGTGAAGGCACTCAGCAGCATGTCAAACCAATTGTGTGCATTTAAGGTCATTTTACTTACTATTAAAGCCTTCGTGCTTTGAAAAACAGTACATTGCTGTAATTCTTGCAGAAATGCAATTAATTTCTCATCTGGCTAAGAAAGCAATACAGAAATAAGACCCAAACCAATATTCCCTTAACTTCAGAGGAAGTTCTGCTTTGAGGGACTTTCACCAGTCAAAATAATATAACTATTTATTTAGAGACCTGAGATAGGTTCCTAACAGCAGAAACAAGCCATAATGAGTCTGAAATAACTGTTAAATGTTCAGCTTTTCGGGCCATAAACTAAGATCCTTATTTCTGCACCAAGAATCACCTGATACATGGCCACAGCTGGTCAAATTGTTTTTGCAGGTCAAGAAAAGACGAAAAGTCAACACAAGGAGAATGTTATTTCAGATGACCCAGGCAGACTAGTTCAGTGTTTGGTTTGTTCCTTTTTTTTTTCCCCCTACTAATGAGAGCAGTCAGTGCTAAAAGTTAATATTGTAACAATTCCTGCGGAATTCAGCTCCCTGGAGACGGCTCCGAAGTCCATAAGCAGCCCTCCCCAGTTCCCCCGTGCTAGCCTCACTTACCCCCAGCCACCTTGCTCCTTTGTTGGCAGCCTGCTGAATCTGCACTTTTTTAAGGGTGACATTGTAGACAGCTCCATCTTCTACCTCTTCACCCCCATCCTGAAATGTGGTCTGCCAGGAAAAGGAAAAAGAAAAATAAGATGAAAAGGACCGTTCTCCCCCTTCTGCTGACCACAATCTATCCCAGGTGCTCTGCTGCTCCAGGCAGAGCAGAGGAGATGGGCAGCACAAAGCAAACACAACAATCAAAGCAATCCAGGACACCCTTAGGTTGAGGGAACACTGGAGATATTCTTGACAAGCTGTCCTTTCCTGTTCTATCGAGGTACCCTAACTTTCTCTTTAACTGTTTTTCCCAGACTAGCACATATTTTAAATAGTTGCATAAAGGAAAGAGTTTGGTTTTGATTAGCAGTCGTCTCTTTCCTCTCCCCTTTTCTACAGCAATTAATCTCTTTGGCCTTTCATTTAGGAAAGGATTCGCACTTTTAAAACTGTTGAATTACTTCGGCAGCCTTGAATCTTTGAAGCTACAGAGCATTTAAAACACAGCGACATTTTAATTCTCTTGAGAAGGAGGGATCTAAAGCGCTTGTGATTTGCTCTTCCAAAAACCTATTATTTCAAGAACAAGAAAAAAAAAAACAGGCAGCTTTAGACTCGGGGGAGAAAAGCGGGGGAAGAGAGCGGTTAAAACTCGTAAATAAAAAGCTAATAAAGATAATAAAGCAGAGTGTAATGTCTCCCGAATTTCCAGCGAACGTAAGATGCAGGGACTCCGCTCGGAACCGGGCACGGCATCGCTGCGCACAGCATATCCCGGTACCAGGCAGGGCATCGGACACGGCACCCCTGGCACCGGGCACAGCATCGCCGGGACCGGGCACGGCATCATCCGGCACCGGGCACGGCATCGCGGGCACGGCATCGCTGGCACTGAGCATCGCTGGGCAGCGGGACCGCGGCAGGGCAGGGGACGGGACAGCCGGTTACCATTTTCGCTCTCCACAGCAGTTTCATCCTCGGTGGCTTCCCGGGCGCCTGGTCGGACGCGCCGCGCTGCGCCCGTCGCGGGCCGGGCCGAGCCGAGCGGCCCCTGGGCTGAGCGGGAGGGACGGGCCGGGGGAGGGACGGACGGACGGACAGGGGGAGGCGGCCGTGCCTGGCGCCGCCTCGGCCCGGCCCGCGCAGGGTTTCCTGTTTACGGCCGCAACCCCGGTCAAGAACAAGAGCTCATCAGTGCCTGCCTGGCAGTGCCCGCCCGGCAGTGCCCGATCTGCCCCGGGCAGTCCTGGCTCGGAGCACCGCGCTGCCCCGGGCAGTGCCCGCTCGTCCCCGCGTGCGGCGGCCGCGTCTTGCCCGACTCCCAGGGAAGCGCCTCCACTTCGTCTCTCTTCTCTTCCCCTCCTTCCCTTCCCTCTCTCTCCTCTGCCGGTGCCCGGGCAGGGCGAAGAGGAGAAGGGGCCACCGCGGGTCAGGTGTTCGGGCTGCCGGAAGGAAGGAATTTTAGCTATGCTTAACTTTAAAAACTTACTTCTGCCAGTTGGGGAGTAAGGAAGTTAAAGGTTTTAGTAAGCCCGGCCCGGCAATCCCCGACACTGTCCTCACTTTTATTCTATATTGCTCTCAAAGAAGCCACCACGAGCACCTCTCTGGATGCTCTAGCTCTAGGCACCTGAGTGCTGACACGACGATCTCAAGATACCCTAAAAACCCCACTAACTTCATAGCCTCCTGAGCTGTCTTTAGTTACCGACTCTTTGGGACTTAAAATAGGGATGATTCAAGTGCACAAATTCCCATGCAAGGCAACAAAAGCGCTAAGAATTGAAACAGATCTCCCCAAGCCCCACACTGACCTCCAGCATGTTCCTGTTTTTATTTTCACCACTGTTAGTACCGATGACCTGAGGAGCATTGCAGGCTTCGGGGGCTGTCAGTGCTTCTATCTCTTAACAAGAGGAACTATACAGAAGCAAGGAATATTATTTTCAGTTACAAAACTAGGACTGAGCTGTGTGGTCGCAGGTGCCCTGATCTGATCACTTTCCAGGCTGTGCTGTTAGTTTACATGTGTGATCCTGAAGTGATCTGGAATAAACAGACATCAATAACCTGCACCTACAAATCGAAGTGTAGATTTCCCAGAGTCCTGTGGCTTCTCCTGTAAAACTGCAAAGAGCATTCTAAATGCTTTAGATTTTGCAAACCACTCTTCCACATCGTAATTTTAATGTGCAGAAAGCGGAGTGTGCATTCAATCCCTCGTGGCCAGCCCAGCAGGTGTGTGAGTACCTGCAGAGCAAATTGCCATTGAACAGGACCAACATACCAGTATATGCAAATGCATATTCAGCCACAAGAAATACAACACCAAAGCCAAAAAATTACTCTGAAATGAAAGCTTTTTTTGTGTGATGATGTTCAATTTAACTTCTTTTGAATCACATGTTTCAGACTGGATCCTTACAGAATACCTCATGGACAGACAAGCTCAGGACTTCCCATTCAAGACAGAGCACTTGCCCTCCCAGCAATGACGTTTCTAAATCCTCTTGGACACTGACAAGTGACAGAGAGAACCTCCATTGGGTAGGAGCAGCGTATGACCTCATACAGTTTAGCAAGCAGCAGAAAGATACCATTTTTATTCATTGGATTTACCATTAGTCTTGCACAGAATTAGATTTTCTTCACAGATCATTTTTAGGGAGATACGGTACCCAGACTTCAGAACCATTGAATTGTTTAGATTGGAAACGATCTCTAAGATCACTGAGTCCAATCATGTCACCGTGAAAGGTTACAGAAGGAGCAGTAATCAGACATTCTATTGATAACTGTCTGCCTTTACAGAACATATCTAAAATATGTTCTGTAAAGATTTCAAGGACAGAAGGAAGCCTGAAAAGGAGAAAGAAGAGAGTCTACAACTCAGTTTAGTAGAACTGCTGGTTTGCACTTTTAGCAGACTTTAATCACAAAACTGATCTGCACCAATGAACCATGCCGTCAACACCGTGTTAAACATTTGGTTCTTTCCAAATCATGTTCACATGCAATAACTACATTCCTGCCATAATCAAGCCCTGTGCCTGCCCTTTTTACTGAAGCAGAATTGTTCCTCTAATACATCTAAGCACATATTCCCTCCCACTTGCAGCAAGAGAGAAGAACAAATCCACTTGTGAATGCCACTTTACACTTCTCACAGTGAAATGTTATATAAGAAAATACTTTGAGGTCTGGAAATCTCTCAGACTGCAGATCGTTGACCACTTACAGCCCAACAAGAGCTGGCCGACTGTCCACAGAGAAATAAGGTAGTGGCAGAGTGATGATTTTCCCTGCGTTTCAGCTGTTGCTACAGCTGGCACGCAGATGCCTGCATGGGAAGACAAAGCACAAGATCTATAAAGCAGCTGGAAATAAAGAACAGCTTGTCTGACTGCCCCTGCTCAGGGCCTGACAGGAGAGGAGGAAACAGAAGTCAGAGATACCCGAATATGGAAAATATTTGGGAGAGCAAAGGAAAAGGACAAAGCAACAAGGTGATGTAAGAATGATCCCTGATAGCTTCTCCAGGAAAGAAATCACACAGCATGAAAGGACAAAGCTATGTATCTGAGGTGTGCATGTAGCTCACCTTCACTGGGCAAGGATGTTCCCTGGGAGATGGGAAAAAAACCACACCACTGTTAAGCCATGGTTTCAAGAAGGTCCTTTCAATAACAGTGCCAGCCCAAGCCATTTCCACTCCTTGGTTCTTGAGTAGGTTAGGAGCCAGAACTGGTTGTGTGTTGGTTATGCAAGACACTTCCTAACAGCCATACCTTTGTTGTCAACATTTTTATAGTATTACCTTATTCTCCAAAGCAATGTCACCTCAAGGGCATTACCTAACTGTTAATTGAAAAATAAAATTCCATGGACACTATTCATTCCACAGGAAATACAAGAATCCATCATATAGAATAAAGCCTATACAAAGAGACACCCCTGCAATGAATGATGCCTTTGAAGTGAGTACCTACAAAAGAAAACAAATACTGTTTCTATCAAGACTATTTCATTAATTGTTATTCATCTGGTTTCTTTAAACCATACTTAGTTCTTGCTTTCTGTTTATGGCACATGCTCTCAATTTGATAACTAACAGGTGCCGTGGCCTACAATTCTGGAGACTGAAACCAAAAAAAAAGAATCATATGCAGGTGAACAACAAAAGCTAGATAATTCAGACACTACAAAAATCCAAACACAAGTAAGTTTTATATTGTGTTTCTTTGACAGCCCACTCTGACATGTAGCTTAGCAGCAAAGAGCTCTTCACCATAGGCACTACAGGGGATTCATCTGGGAGTGTTCCTTTACATTGTGCACACCCAAGTTCCAGCTTCCCACTCCATTACACAGTTAGTTTGTCATGGGCTGCTTTAGAGTGCACTGCAATCTTCTGAAGGTCCTTTATGGCACAAAGCACCTCACAGGCACATACCTCACATTTCCATCAGCATGGGCAATGCTCTGCACGTGCTGTGAGCTGATGCAGAAGGGAGCAGAGGTGAGCCAGGTCTTCCACCTACCTCATCTGGTTATATATATTGGATATATATATTCTTTAAATGACTGAGATGCACTATCATTACGCATCAGCCAGTCAGAAAAGTTGTTAGAAGCAAACACTGCATTACGATTACAAACTACTAACTAATCAAAGCAAACAAAATGCTACATTACTCACTGTATGCCTGCTTTTTGACTGTCTGCAACCTCTGCAAGCCTTGCTCCTGTCCAAAAGGGAAAACACTGCTCCCCCCTCACTCCAAAAGATGTGATAATGCCATTGCAGCTCAGTAAAGAGCCAGACACACAAGTCCATGATAATCTCTCTTCCTGGACACCAGAACTAAACAGAAGCCTTCAAGTAATTGCAAATATTAACCAGCTTCATCATAAAAAGCCAGAGGAAATGCATCAGAGCTCCCATACATAAAACTAAATTAATGATTCATAAGGCTGCATAATTAACTATGCTAAGTCAAAAAATTATGTAGTTAAGGAAGCACATCCAGCCATCCTTGGCCCTCTGATTTCACATGCGATTGCAATTAGATAGGCATGCACTGTTTCACAGGCTGTGCTGTCCAAAGGGACATAATCTCAGACCTGGGGGGCATATCTCCTTCAGGAACAGCAAGTCCCTGGACTCCCATTGGGAAAGCATTCAAAGCAATCCTGCATGTAAAACCAGGGGCACATTGCTGGGAAAGTGCACCCCTGCTATGTCATGGGGAGTATTGTGCAGCAGTGTATTGTACTCCCTGAGCCTCTGCCTCCAGAGGAGTGCAAGCAGTGCCTGTGTGCCTGAGTCTGGGCTTAGCCCTATCTCTACTCACCCACACCTTATCCCTGCTCACTCTCTGCAGTCCTTGGAAGTGACCTGAAGGAGCAGAGACTGCAGGTCCTGGCACTCAGAATTCCTAGACTTTCAGTTTCATGGATCACGAAACACCCAGAAACTTTCGTAAACCCTAAGTGCTTTGAGAGGTCTCTTGTTCCTGTTCCATGCCCACATGACCCTGCAGCTTCAGAGCAATATCTTTCTCTAATTTTGTGCTGCAGAGCTCCTCAGTTGCTCACAGTAAATCCTCTCTGCTGCACATTTCACCAGCTTTGAAGAAAGAAACAACACCCTGGAGTGCATGCTGAGAACATTGTTTTCTGAGGCTCACAACTAAGTCAAATCAAAGCCAAAACTAAGGCACTACATAGTTATGGCTATTTCAATACCAAATTTTAGCCCACAGGCCTCAACTACTCACACTGCAGAGCTGTTCAAAAGAAGTTAGCAAAAAGTCTTTATGGAGAGAAAAATAGTTTCCCACTCTCCTCATATTCACACATGGATGAAATGTTTTCGCTCAAACTTTCCAAAAAGTTCACCTTTGAGCAGAGGCCAAGGGCCTTACTTGAACAATTTTAAAACTCTCTACAAAGAGTTTAATCATATAAAAAGGCACTGCTCAATTACAAATTTGACTATGGGTAACTCTCCTGATATTAATTCCATTGTCATGGCACCTGAATCAACCTCAGTGCTTACACAGAACTAATAAAAATTATCCCTGCCTTCTCCAACAAAAATTATGGAAGACTGAGAACAGAAGGCTAATATATCCAGCAATACATACTTCATCTGTACAAGAACACAACAGTGCCATAACACAACATATCAAACTGCTTAAGCCAAAATCTTCATGTCACATATAATATAAATCAAATGGCTCTCATTTTGTTACTTGAAAGATTGTCTTCACTATGTTTCAGATCTCTTTTTCTGCACCTAAGTCAGGTACAATAATTCAATTGGCCATTGCACAAACATGTATTGGGTAGATTTAGCACAATGCTGATTTTCCCTCACTGCTCTCTTGTTTCCATAAGAAGATTCTCCATAAGATGCTTCTTACTTTCAATACATTTACAAATTTATCATTTATATTATTGACTAGTTAGTACTCAATCCTCTCCCTCATTCCCAAATTACTTGCCATGGTTCCTATTTTTTTCGAGCAAGCTTCAGTTTGCAGAATAAGAAATTTAACTGTTTGATTCAAGGAGTTCTCAAAATATCCCTTCTGACCAGTTTCATTTTGCTTTGATTACAGATATACTGCACATATGCCTTTTATGGCCCTGTTACAATATGTTTAAACAGGATGAATCTCTGTTGGTTATAAGGATCTTCATCTCCTAATTCTGGCACAGAGTCTTTTTCATTTTTCCTCTTAAAAGAGAGCTATTTCCTCCCCTAGAAGCCTGTATCACTCCAGTATCCTTTAATCCAAGCAGTCGCCAGAACACTCTGGGCTTATTGATGATATTGGAGTGGTTTTTATTTAGGATACTGGGACTACTTCCCCTTCTGTCTGGGGCCCCCTGTCCCTCTGAGCAGACCTTTTCCAGTGAGCTCTGTATTTATATCTAACTAGTTCAAAGCCCAAGGACTTTGTCCCTCCCACCCATTGGGTTATAATCAGATGGCAGCATGTCTTAGGTTTGACTCACTCCCTTCATGCACACACTTAGTTTCCACAATGGGTAAATGAAGAGTTTGAATTTAAATGCTGTTCCTACAAAAAATCCCAACACTTGCATTTTCTTGACCTCTAAGAATAAAATAACAGGCATCAATTAATAATAAATCCTTGTAATCTTATCATAGTTTATGTTATTTGCTTTTTTAGTCTAAATGATTAATCTTAAACTTAAGAACTGTGTCCCTCCTTTATTGTGGGACACGTTTCAGGATACTCAAAAATTCCTAGACTCTGATTTAAGGAGCCTGCTGAACACCTGTCGTATCAGAGAGATCTTCTGGATGCTGGAGATGGTTACACACCATGGACAATTTTCTCAGCCAGATCTAAAACAAAGTCTTGCAAGCTTTCTACTGACCCAAAATTTTTCTCAGCCCTCAGGCAACAGTAAGCCTGAGTTGTCATCTTTTTTCTCCTCTTCATTGGCCTAAAAGGGAAATAATTGAAGGGAAGCAACAATTCACCTTTTCTACAGGTCTCGTTTTTAATACTATATTAATTCTATTTGACTTCACCAAATCCTACAAAGATTTTATACTCCTTCTACAGTTCCCAGGAGGCCATATTAAATCAGAAAACTTCTCCACAGCTTTCTTTTGAGCAGGGAGGAGCCACAAACAGAAGAATCATAAACAAATATGTAACAGGTAACTCTAGAAATAGATATTGTGGTCTCTCTGCAACCACATCATCTTTTTTCATCATACATACTCCTCAAACAATTAACATTTTGGGGGTTTACTAACTACTTCAGCCTTGAACACAGGAATCTCTAAATTAGAAATTATATCTTTTGAGTGTAGTGCAATAAAATCCAGGTTTGGGGAGACTGGGGTTTGGGGGTTTTGAGTTACTTTTTTCTTTGATTGATTTTACCTCCTGCATCTCTAAAATATCCTTCAATCACATATAGAAGTCTGTACAACAGTGACTTGTCTTCTTCGGCTTCCCATAATCTTCCTCAGGGGAGTCATTTTTTCATCACCTAAAAACTCCACAGCAAGTTTCCCCCTTGGAGAAGAAATTCTGTAACTGTTTGAAAACAAGATAAAGGCAGTTTTGAACTGCAGACAGCAACACATTTACTTCCAATGTTCATTATGTTTTCTCTCTCGTGAAATGCAACAATTGAGTAAGGTCACAATATGGGTAAGGAAGAGGCTCAGTCATGTCCATCAGGTGCCATGCCAGCCACACGTACAGTGGCACTCTGGTTTAATATATGAGTGCTAAACATGTTTCTGGAAGTGGCCTATTTTGCTTGGGGAGGCAAAAATGTCTTTATCAGCATAAGTCAACTCCCATTTTTTCCCTTTCTGCTGCTGCGATTCTTGTCTTTTACTTACTACAGACTCCAAGCTTTCCAAAGCTCACATTCCTACTCACCAGATCAGTAAAAATGCAGCATTTATACTTCCTTTCTCATTCATTTATTTAATACTCACTTTTAAGACCCCTCAAAACTCAATCGCACTTTTTGACTCTCCTTATTTTCATTTTAGAAGCTTTTCATCTCTACTGGTGCTTCTTCTCACAGATCAATGCCTACCAGAAGCTCCCCAAGGATAAAGGCTTTGTCTTTTATACACTAACACTATACCCTTGGTAACCCATTTCAAAATGATACACCCAGCTTTGAGGTGCACCTTTTTCCTGATGCCAGAAATTCATCTGTAGTTCACAACAATGGGACAGAAGCAATATTTCCTTTACTAACAGATGTTTAAGAAATGCACAGCCGTTTTTGAGGCATATCACTAGTGATCTATAAATACTTTCTTTTGTTGGTATTTACCTTCATACTTTGCCCTACATCCTTCCCCTTGTTTGTTTTACCTCTGTTCTGCCTTCTGATTTTCATGCCATGCTCTGAGACAGGCTCCTGCCTACTTGCAGATGTTCCAGGACAGGGCATAAACCCTCGCTATGGCCTTTAGGTGATGTTACAGTGCAAGGACAGATTTTACGATGGATCCAAGTCCAACATCCAACACTCCTTCCACTGGTGCCACTGGGATGTGGAGTAAAAAAGCACAACTCACTTGAACAAATGATTAACACCTATTAAAAATGCTGTGAATTTTTGGGAGCAGCACACTCCAGCTAATCCCTCTTGCTACTTGGCTGCTGCTGTCATCCATCTGTCACTTCCTTGAAGTACTGCTGGTGACTTCAGCAGATTCACTTTGCAAGGGAAAGGTGACAGGATTAGACCCACAGGCTGTAAACACTCCCCTCTGGGATCACCTGGCTTTATTATTATTATTGGCACATTGTGCTCAGGCAGCAAAGACATTAATTTGAGGATACTAGTTTCTATTTCCAGCTCTATTACATCTATTTCTGTTTGAACTTGTTTAAAGACAATATTATCAACCGAGGAACAAAAGGCAGGAAGGAGATGGAAGCCCACAATGCTCTAGACAATGACAGGAAACAACCTGTGTTTTGACAGTTCCCCCAGTTCTCTTCCAGATGATCTTTACCAAAGAATTAGACAAAGTCCGAAAAGCAAAATAAAACCCAAAACCTTGTGAAGAGGAAATCCTCTTGTATAGGTTCTAACAGAGTGGAAAATTTTAGAGAAAATTCAGGTCTAGTATCTAGCCTACTGACAACTTACTTAGCAGACTCAAACCCTATCCATTGTACTAAGATGACATACTTGTATTTCTGAAGTTTTACAGAAATACTTCCTCAACAAAACCCAATACCTTCAAAATTGGCCAAAGTTGAACACTGTTATGCAAAATTGTAACAAAAGTTGGCGCAGAAGCCACTGTTTTGTTCTGTGCAGATCAGCTGGAAACTCAGGAATAAACAGGATGGAAGAGCCTCTTTTCAGGGACATATTATAAACAGCAAATTGGTTGTGCAATATGTTACCATGCTCAGGGAGATGAGCTGGAAATCAAAACCTAGAGTAGATAATTATAAAATATGCATTAAAAATCATCAAACCACACACCAAAAAGTCAAAGGAATTTAAATTCTTTCACTTTGGATTATAAGATGAACACTGAGAGATCCATGGAGGAACGTATCTGGTAAAGTTACTCTGTACTTGTCCACAGCTGAATTGTCAGGACATATATATGCACTAGACAGGCAATTTTTCAATCCTGATGTGCCCACATCTGCCTTCTGCATTACAGAGATTTTGCAACATCCTCAAAAAAATTAACTTAAACATACAATCTTCCATCCACAAATCAGTTCTGACCTGAGGCCTCCTTGCTAGAAAGGCCTATTCAAACTGCAAGGCAAGTCTTTGGTAATAGTGCCAGCAAGAACACAAGAAAGAGTCAAATATTACAAAATAATACAAAAGTACAAATAAAGTGGTCACCAGTGCACTGAGGAATGGAATAAACCACCTAATGCATTCCCCATCCAGCACCAGACAGCATCAGGTCCCAGTATGTTTCAGTTATTACAGATTTATCCTGGATTAAAGCTGCAACAAGAAGTGAAATGGCTCCATATCTTCCTCTTCTCCCAAATATATGTCAATTATTCTTTAGGGACTGTTTTCTAAACCTTTCCTTTGCAAAGCAAAAAGACAGCAAAAAAGCCACAACCGTATTATCTTTTTTTTTTTAAGAAAAATTGAGAATTTAAGCTCCAGCCGTGCAAGCAGCCAGCCGTGCATTCATCACCACAACGTGGCATGATGTGTCACTTGAGAATTTGGCACCCACTTAAGAAAAGGAATTCTGCTTATTTTTGTTCCACTGGCGAGTCCAAAACCAAGTGCAAAGTTGCATAATCCCTCCAATTCTGTTGGAGAAATAACAGTCAGAACCAAGATCCACGGAAGAGGGAAGGAAAAAAAAAATCCCAGCCGTCTTTTCTGGCTAAGATGTTACAAATTAAGAAGCAAGAGTTCTGTAGAGAAAGCACTGCTCTTAAACTCCCAGGCAGGCTTCTTGCTCTTCCAAGTGGACTCCAGACTTTGTGTATTCTTCCCTCTCTCCCTTCCCCCCCAACTCTTCATGACAGTATTTGGCAGGAACTTCTAATTAAAGAAAAAACCACCAGACTGCCTTTGTGCTACCCCAGCAAATCTCTCTGGGGAAACGATGTTCTTTGCTCAGCAATTCCTGTTCGGCACAGAATGTCAGCACGAGGAAAGCAGCTGGAGTGACTTCCTACTCTCCATTCAGGCCTGGCAGCCTCAGAACAAAGCCTTACAAAAAGAGAGGTTGAGACCAACAGAGAATCACTGGCAAAGAAGTGCAGAAGAACTCTGGTAAGATGTTATTTCCAGCACTCTCACAACACAGGACTCAGTAACAATTTGAGCCACCAGAGGCCTGGAAAAGCCAGTGGATGGTTATAGATAATTCTGTGGCTGCAATCCCAACAGCTGCCATGCAGACTCGTAAGGATATTGTCCAGTTTAATCTGAACACCAAGATATTTACTGCAAATCCCTTTCCACAAGCAATTCTAACAATGCAGCCATCACCACATCTCCCAAGCCTTCAAGATTATTTTGATGGACATTACTTTTTTCCTGAGTAACAATGTCTGTTTACAAGTGCCTGGGAAGCCAAAATTTAATCCAAGGATTACAGCCATTAAATCCTCCTATTCTCGATCAGGCTGCTCCTCGAGTTTTAATTTGAAAATCCATATATTACTTGCTGATTTCCTTATGACTAAGTACCAAAATGCAAAGCATCTGAGGTCATAGCTGAGTTCTGAAAGAGACCCAAGAGTTAAATCTCCAGGAAGAGAAGTCAGGCAAGGCTGATAATTGGGTTCAGACAGGGATATATTTTTGAGTTTTTATGACAGTGATACTGGATAACACTCCAGTCTTGCATTTCCCCCTCTTTTTAAGCTTTACTCATTTCTTCCTTTTAAGAAAAGGTGACCTTTTTAGGTGCCTCTCATCCCTAATCAGATCTAGATAAAACTATCTAACCCTTACAACAGCCTGGCTACCGAAGGTTTAGTGAGGGGAGGAAGGACTAGAGCAGGGAATAGTGTTGCCCCTCCAAGGCAATTCAACTCCAATTTGAAGGTCCAGCCTTTTCCTAGGGCTGTGTCACCACAACACTCTCACCGATTGCATCTCCACTGCAGGATGGGTCTCCTTCCTCCCCTCCCACCTCCTTTTCTTTAATCATCATGGATTTCCTTCCCTGTAACCTTGTTGCCAGCTCTCAGCCTACTCAATGGACAAATGACAGATTCCTCTGGTTCAGTCTGCAGCTGAGGGATTAGGAAAGCAGTTCCTCCAATAGTATTTAGACAAGAAGGATGGAAAAAAAATATTCCAAAGGAATATTCAAATCATTAAATGTTGATTAACATAAAAATCCATTTAAGGAATGCCCTGCATGTAACATAGAGGGCATTAATGGACTTGTTCCTACATGTTTAATCAAAAGTCTTAAGAAAATATGTGTACCATGTCCATGTTATGACTAGTTCCAGGAGCAGCCCTCTCCCAGAACAATCCAATGGCAGCAAATCCTCTGCCTGTGCTAACCTGCCCTCGCTAATCTTTGTTGGTCTTTGTGCTCATACAAGAACAGAATGCGCTACCCAGATCAAACATGGATATTAAACACGTATGCTAAAAAAAGAGCAAACCAGCAAAACTTAATTAGTCTCTGGGGAGGGAGACACCAGGGACTATAGAATCCCTTCTCAGGACATTATTGTGTTTATTGTGCTGCTGGAAAAGCATCTCATCTAGGTCACTATTTTGCCTTTTCCTGCTCAATTATTTGAGGAATTGTTTTACAATCTCCTTTGATGTAGGTATTCAGGCCAGCAACAGTGCAGAGTGGGGAGAAGGATATCTTCAAAAATGTTTAATGAAGACCAAAAGGGAATTTTTCCAGTTTGTCATGTTTTCACTGCAAATAAAGGTGCCATTACAGCTGAGAGAGGACCTACACAATGATAACTCAAAAAGGCCATTATAGCTCTCAAATAATGGAAATAATGGATTATGAATATACTTTTATTTTAATCCTCCATCTTTCAGCCATAAGCCAGAGCAGGAAACCCTGAATCTCAGTACTCCCTGCTCACAGCAGGCAGTTGGAACTACATGACCTTTAAAGTCCCTTCCAACCAAAACCATTCTGTGACTCTCTGACAGTCTATTTACCTCCTGCATTTACTTTCTTGCCCTTAAGCCAATTTCCAGCAGAAAAATGCCAGCAGTCCCCAAGCTACAGCCACAGTTAGAGCTGGATTGCAGCTTCCCAAACTCAGGCAACTTTGGTGGCACATGTGACATATCCTAAATTCCTCCTCTGTCGAGAAGGTGGGTGGTCCTGCAGGTAGGGCTGATACAGGAATAAATTTTCCCACCAGGTGTTTTCTTCATAATAAGGGAGCTGGTGGTGGGTGTAGTATATGTGCATATGTGTGTGTGTTTTTTTTCCAGGGCTGCTGTTTTCTATTCAGAGGAACCTCACAAAGCTGTGTCCTTTCCTAATTAATAACAGAATAATTATTATCTACACAGGCCAAGTGTAACTTTAAAAAATAATTTAATACTTTAGAGCAGTGTTTTCACTTTGTGATTCAATATCTTTGTTAATATACAAAAGGGCATGTAGAAGGGGGCAAGTGAAGTATAGAACATTGCTGCCCAGCAAACAGGGGTTCTTTCCTGGGATCATGAAATGGGTTGGAAGGGACATTAAAGATCATCTCATTCCACCCCTGCAGGGACATCTTCCCCTATCCCAGATTGCTCCAAGCCTCATCCAACCTGGCCTTAGACATTTCCAGACATCCTGCAGGGATGGAAGGGGTGCAGGAATGGGATATTATCACTTAGAGTCACTTGGAAAGGGGAACATGTGCAGCAGAGAAATACCTGCAAAGCATTGGCCTGGTCTTTGGTACATAGGCAGCAAGGCAAAATGAAAATCCCAAAACATCCAAATATAATAAACTGTCTGAAGAAAAAACATTAATTAAATCAAACATACAGCAAGTACAACATATATATAGGAAAACAAATATATCTTGCCTTCACCTGTGCAGCCTGAAGCAGCTTAAACCCATATTCCATATTGATGTAAATAAGGATCATACCTGCAGCAGCCACAGAACAGGGGCTGCCAGACCCTCAGCTCCTGGGCAGGACTTGCCCACCACAGATGCTGCATAACTCAGGTGGGTCTGGGAGTCTCCAAATGCCTGAAAATGGGCACATAGAGCTGCCCTACACATATCACAGGAGCTGGAGTGAATTCCCCTCCTCCATACTGGATATATCACTGTATTCAACCATGACATAAAAGAAGAAAGTTGGCTTTCCTTCCTCTTAAAAAGGGAAATAGCAATACCCTGAAATCACATGACTTCTAGGCAGCTTCCCAAGCACACTTTGTTTTCATTGACTAAAGTAATGCCCAACAATGGCAATTGAAAGCAGATTTTCCTACACTATAAAAAGTCTTATTTTATTAGAAAATAGCAGGTCTTAAATCATGTTATTTAGCAAACACTCATCCCTGCATAGTGAAAGAAAATGGGGTATCCAGATAGAGAAGTGTGAGTTGTTTGGGATGCCCAGGTACCCAGCATCCCCAGCAAATCTGACTGTTCACAAAGAACACCACACTCTGCCTTCTCTTTTTCCTTGACATACAGCCAGCATTTTTCAGTTTGATAGGAATCACCAGGCAGCTGCTCTTGAAGGAGGAGATGGTAGGTGTAATTACTGCACCATACTGCAAATCAGGATTTGCCTGGTTTCCTCTGTGAACAGAGCCACAACTCCAGTGGATTTTCTGCCAGCACAGCTCCCCTCATTCCTAGAAAATGGCCTGAAAGGAGACAGCTGGAAATGAGATTGGATTTGGACTGAACATTGGTGCAATATTCTACATGTACAAGGCTCATAGTTCACACCAAAATTAAAATGACCATTACTGCCTGTCTCATAGCACTTAGGCGAGTAGTTGGTAAAACTTTCCCTGGTCCTGTGCTTCTGGAACCCATCCAAGCTCCACTGATCAGCGTGGAAGCAAATCTGTGTGCACACTAATAATTTGACCCCAAACCTTAAATTATTTTCTGAACTGATATTTTCTAGGAATTAAATATGTTTCTTTGAGTCCCAAAAATCATCTTCATTTTAAAGAGAAATAAGATGAAGCAGAATATTATATATATACATATATGATATATATATGTATGTGTGTGTGTGAAATACATATGTTACGTGCAATCTAGGAAAGATCTCTTCTCCTTCCATCTCTAAAATTCCGTTTTCTTCCTCTATATATTTGACCTCTAAACACAGGCTCTTGGCAAGTTCCCTGACTCTTTCTTAGGGCAAGAGGAAATCTGTCCAATTGTTTTACAAACAAAACATCCGGATAACACTTTATAATTAACATGTAAATATTTCTCCACCTATATTCTCTGATGTGACCACACTCAATAGAATGGGATTTTTTTTTCTTAATAATCAAAATCCCAGGTTATTTCTGTAATTTTTCCTTATTATTTTTGCTGTCCTAAAATTTAACCTGGTTACCCTGTCTCTGGCATGTAAATGTCTTTATTTGTCATTCCCCTTACAGACTGCTTGCTGTTCTGTGGGTTTCAATTCTACTCTTAATAGACAGAAAAGGGAAAAAATATTTCTTTTTAGGCATAGAGAAAAGGGAAACAATCAAGATAATGAAGCCCTGGAAAAATCTATGGAAGTGAGGTGATGTCTTGGTTTGAAAGACAGGTGTCTGCCAAGAAAGGCAGGAGCTCCTTTTTAAAATGGAGACTGTAAACCCCCTCCCTCCAAATTATTATAATTTTGAAATTAAGGGGCTCTCAGGCAAAGATATGGGAATAGGAATAAGAGTTCTTTACTAGGAAAATTAAAATAGAAATACAGTATTACAAAGAACAAACCCAAAGAACATTGACAGAGTCAGAATACAACCTGACATTCCATCAGTCAGGGTGTTGGTAGCAGTCCCATTAAATGGTGGCTGCATCCTCCTGCAGTGACAGATGTGGTTCAGCTGTAGCTGTGCTCCTGTAGAAGGGTGCAGTTTTCCTCCAAAGGTCCAGTAATGATGTGGAAAGGTCCAATTTTCCTCTAAGATCCAGTGGAAAAAGGCTGCCTTGGTGTTCCAGATCTCAGTTTTTATCTAGGTAGGAAAGGCTTGGCTCCTCCCCCTGGGTGGAGCATCTCCCAATGGGATGATGTAATTTTCTCAATCATTCAGTGGGGCTCAATGGGATGATGTAATTTTATCAGTCACGCAGTGGGACCCAATGGCCATTAACAGACGATATCTTCCTGGAGGAAGGATGGGTTGTGGAAAAGATAAAGATGACTGTGCCACCTGATTTTAACAGATGGCCCATTAGCAGAGAATATCTCCCACAGAGATAAGGATCACTGCCCCCGCTGTTTTCAACAGATGGTGATAGAATACATACTTTTGGTCACATCCTGTATTGCAAACTAAGACAGGTGATAATTCCAATCACTTTGAGGCTAAATAAACCACATGAAGCAAATTTGGTGGAAAGGTTTTGTGAAGGTCTGACTTTCACAGGAGATCAAGTAGGAGGCATTCCCAGCTGAGGACAGAAAAGCTGGCTGATCTTTATGGCCCTTTGGCAAAGTGCAGAGCACCAGGGTCCCACTCCAGTGGCATTGGAGATTCCATATCCTCTTGTGTTCAATGAGCTGGAGACCAGGCAGCTTACACCACCACAGCACAGGTTCAAATTGTCTGGATATGGTTATGAGCAGCTGTGGAGAGATCTTGCTTCTTCACTCATATCCTTTGTTTCTTATTTTTCAAACCTTAGGGCTGCACAGGAACATCAAGTCTCCAGCTCATTATGCGACCATGTGACTGCCTGGACTTTGAACTCAGATAAACTCCCTACTGAATGAAAACGTGTAAAATGCTTCCAGCAGAGATTATTTTGCACCAGGCTGTACTAAGAAATGCAACAGAATTTCAACACTCACATTTTAGAGGCACAAAAGAGAGAAACCATCCTTGTCCTGAGTGCAGCGTTTCAGGGGAAGCTCCAGAGCGTGCCCTTCCCCTCTCCCCATACACACAGCAACACTTACACCAGCCTATGGAAGCACATAATGGTTTAGTTTGGGGAAAAAAACATCCTGATTCCATATAATGACACATCAGCTTCTGTCTCATCAATGCTCACAAATCTGTTTCCAAAAGACATCTTCAGAAATCCCGAAATCACACATTTAAATTCATAAAATCAGGTCCAAAGTGGCCACGTTGGGATGGATCAGAATTTCTGCATGCTTTTTAGCCTGGAGAGACACCAGAGTTTATGTAATGAAAAATAAAATCCCAGCCCTGATCATTAGGGTGTTTTTCCCTAGGTGCAGAACATATGGCTTGGACCCTGGCTCACTTCCAGACAGAGTCATTAAGGACTGTTTTCCCTGTGGTTTTCTCTGGATAAAGCATTCCTCTCCAGTTTCTTCTGTGAACATTTGTACCTTGTCATGGGGCACTAATCAGTACCTCCTGCCCCTCTGCCCCAGAGAGGCATTTTAGCAAAACTTTAAATAATTTCTTAAAGTTATAATTATATCCCAGTCCCCTCCAAATATAGTTGGGAGGGGCAGCGATAGAATTATAATTTTAAGTATAGCTGGAGAGATTAGATAGAGATGATAGAGATGATAAAGATAGAGATAGAGATAAACATGGATCTGTTAAGATTCGTTTTGAGTTCCTAGGGATCCATCAGACACTATCTCCTGTATCAGAATAGTGGCTCATGGAGAGGGACAGCACTGGCAGAGGAGCCAAAGGCTGATGCTTCACATCCAGAAATGCACTTTGGTGCACTTTGGTTGTGGGAACGCTCTTCCAATTAATCCATCCAATGGAGTCGTTTGGGATTTGACTCCTATCCTGTAAGGGTGTGACGCTGTTGATTGAGGAGATTGAAAAATTGACGGGTTTTGATCAGGGCAAAGCACCAACCGGAGGAAAAGAGGCAAGTTTCAGGGGGAGATGTAAAATTTCCAGTGCCTCTGGTGTAAAACCTCCAGAGATACTTAAACGGAGCTGGAGAAGCAATCGGCTCCATCCAGCAGAAACGACACACATCCCTGAAGTACGACATTGCCATCATGTGGCCATCCCAACTCTGCAGAAACACCAGCAGGAACAGGAGGAATTGGAACGTTACCCCAGATTTGCAGCTTTTCAATTGTCTTTAGCTCTGGCAGCCTACAGGAGAACTGACAAGAGGGTGACACCCTCTCCTGACATCCCTCTCCAAAGAAAAGCACTCATTTCTCCAGACCTGCCCTCCTTTATGCTAGGGAGCAGGGGCATTTTCTATTTCCTGAAGCACAGCACTGCCAGGGTGACATTGCACTGCACAGAATAGAGCACAACTGACCATCCAAAATGTACAGAAACACCAGAAATTACAAAGGTAACATTCCTGATGACAGGAAGCCAATCTTTAGGAGTAATCTGAATGAGAACAGCACAATGGCCTGGATCAGGAAGGAACTACAGAACATATATATATGAAAAAATACATGAGGATAATATATAGAAATTAGTATAGTCAGGAGTGGAAAGCAAAGCAAAATAATTTGTTTGAGCCAAAAGCTGTTCATTCACACAAAATTTGTGTTTGGCCTCCTCTGGCACCCTGGTACAAAGCATGATTGAGCTTACTCACAGAATGGCCCACTGCTTCCTGGAATTACAGCCTCAGGGAGAAGGACACAAACACCAAAGAAAGGGAAAACCTTGGTGCAGAAGTACAACAGGAGTTTTCTGTCCAGCTGGCACATGAGGCAGATAAACACACAAATCATTTGGAAAGAAACTCAGTTGGATATTCCTTAGAACACCCAGATTTCAGCTATAACGATCTTGTAGCAAAACTGCACTAATAAAAAAGGGCAATGGTATCACTTGAGAAATGAGAAAAAATATTGACAGGCACAGAACAGCAGCTCAACTCCCACAGATGCCTGGCCCCTGCAAAGGCAAATTCTGTTTGTGTTCCCATGTCCCAGCAACTGGCACCCAGGAACACCTAAAAGAACCTGCCTGCTGTCACCACCTCTAGTGGGGCCAAGCCCCTGCACTGGGAAAGATCCTCTGCACTGAACTGCCCAGACGAGGGAGAAATCTTCTTCTGTACCACAGAATTTGCAAAGAAAGATTGCAAGAGCCCTAAAGTGGAAACATAAAAAGCCACTGAAGGAAATCAGATAAATATTTGCTATTACCCTGAGCTGCACCTGCTGACATAGTAATTACGCCTTTATAAGTTCTTTTTTTAATGGTGTTGGCATGTTTTTTTGCCAGATTGAATCATGGAATCACCTGTAAGATCCTGAAAAGCGTGGCTGTTTCTATTGTGCAGTTTCTCCCCTCTAGGGCAAAAGAGAAACTTTTACTCATTTTTTTAGCAAAAAGGCTGATTTGTGAATAATGCCCCCAGGCTCCAAGAGTTTTGTTCTCTGTGTCATCAACCAAGTTTCCATAGGCTGCTACAAGTTTCAGTAGCTTTTTGAAGAGACTGTCCACTATTATTTATGTAGTTGAAGTGCAAAACAAACTGAAGGTTTGAAATAAAATGTTACTTTTCCTCTAGGACCGTCAGCTCTATAGCACATAAACTTGGCTATTTTCCAACACAACATGAATACAGGAGAGAAAACAGTTTTCCAAGAATTCCTGACACACCAGGGCACTGTGGTAAAGACCTGCTGCTAGCAGAGGCAGACCCACGTGTATGCCAAGTGTTCCTACCACATATGGACAGGGGAAGAAGCCTGACACCCATACAGGGAATTCCACAGGGTCTTTGGCTTCCCACACAGACCCCAGCGACTCCCCAAAACCTTTTCTTCTGTGAGCTGAGGAAATTGTTCTGTTTGAGGTGGGCACTTCCCTGGATGCAGGAGCCTGTGCAAGATCAGCTGCATCGCCCTCTACTCCAGTTTCTCACCCTGCAATGAGGCTCAGCACTGCTGCTTGAGGAAAATGTTCAGCTTCCTGCTGAGATGCCCCCACATCTCACTCTGCATCGAGTTCTCTCAGCCCTGTCTCTGCAGGGACAGTCCCCCCAGGGCTCTGCAGGACCTCTGCACCCTCTGGGCCTGGCTGAGCCTGCAAAGAGGGGCATGGCCATACCTGCTCTGCCACTTCGTGTGTCACCCAGCTCTGCCAGCAGGTATACAAATTAACCTAACAGGAATTAAAATATATTTTAGGACAGCCTTTCTCCAGGGAATGCAGGGGAACCCAGCTGGACAGCAGAATTTAAAGGCTTTTTCCTCTCTCAGCCCAGTCTCCCAACAGCCTTTCCTAGCCATGGAAGGCAGTCTGTTTCCTCTGATGTCTCCAAGCCAAGGAGGGCCTTTCCCAGGTATATTTCTGCCCTCTCAGAGGGAATAGCTATATCCCAGATCCAGAAATATTGTAAGGCATTTAAAAATGCCAAAGGAATAATTCAGCGCAAGTCTTCATTCTGAAGTGTTTCCCTATGGCATACACCTGCTCTAAGGATGGCACAGATCCATCTGAAACTGAGATCACAGATGGCAAAAAACACCAGTAAAGTCCCCTCCTGCCAAATTTAACCCATGGAATAACTGTGGGTCTCAAATGATGGATTATGAACATATTTTTGTTTTAATCCTCTACCTTAANTGCTGTTTTCTATTCAGAGGAACCTCACAAAGCTGTGTCCTTTCCTAATTAATAATAGAATAATTATTATCTACACAGGCCAACTGTAATTTTAAAAAATAACAGTCAAGCTGTGATATTTTTTAACTCCCAAGGTCACTAGGTGCTGCTGGAGCAGGAGCTCCCTGAGCAGCCCTGCAGGACACGCTGTCCCAGCAGGGCAGCTCCCAACTCACACAGGGTCCTGCNTCCTCTGTCGAGAAGGTGGGTGGTCCTGCAGGTGGGGCTGATACAGAAATAAATTTTCCCACTAGGTGTTTTCTCCATAATAAGGGGGCTGGTGGTGGGTGTAATATATGTGTATATATATATATATTTATATATAAA